>WWET01001857.1:211904-238065 GCA_011038615.1 Limnodynastes dumerilii | reverse complement strand
TGTTGTAGACATTTTAAATAAATCCTCTTTAGTGACAAAAGTGTCTGCAAGTGCTGTTTTCATTAACTGTACAAATTCATTGAGCTGTTGAGACGGCAATAGATGTTTCTCAGAACAAACTGTGCAAGTTTTTGATAAAGTGTTTTCGGGCAAATTGTTATCACAGGATACACATTTGGAAATCTTGGATTGTTTGGCTCTCTTAGCAGAGTCCTGATCCTTACGGGTGTTGCTGGCATCAGACCTATAATAAACATACACTAAATATCTAATAGACAAAAAAACTCCTAACTAACTACCTAACTACACTAACCACTAACTTTCTAGAAATGCATGGTAATATAACTATAGGCTCACCCAGACCTCCTGGTCGGTGTTCGTTTGTCCTCCATGCTGGATTCCAATATCACCGACATGGCAGAGCTGCAGCAGCGTCCTTAAAAGGCTTTCAGACCGGATACACGTTTACTTCCTGGTCTTCTAAACACTAGGGGTCAAATGAGTCCTCAGACTACAACAAAATGGCCGCCGCGACTCCTGTGCGTTCCAGCATGCGTCCCGTCATCCCCAGAGGAATGGACCGGGGAGCTTCGGATCGGTGGACCCGGGAGAGCGGTTACCCGCAGGTGAGCCCAAAGAACAGAAAATAAAAAACACTACCTCCCTGGCTCTAAGCTGGGACAGGAATTAAAAAAGACACCGGCAAGGGGAAGTGGTCACCCTTATATACAGCCTCCGGGTCTTCAAACTTCCTGTCCTGGCTCAGGTGGTGGAGAGGGATAAACCCAGTGTTAGTGCTGCCAGGGAGGAGGAAGGAGAAATATTATTGTCTACTTATTTGCTTAATCACATATTGGTATGTTTTATAATTTTTTTTATTATGAATTTTAATATAATTCATTAATATATATTTGGGGCTATTTATTTATCATAATGTATATATTGTATAATAATCATGCACTTTTATTGGATATCTGTTTTAATGGTATTATAAAATGGGTATCTCTTTATTGTATCCTTATTACATATGTATTAATTTAGAATTGTATATTTAAAGTTTGAGATATATATACTGGGACTGATTCAGAGTTGCACTTCCACCTTTTTTTAAGTGCAAGTGTAGACCTGAGTAATACCATGTTGAATTGCTAGGAGAGGCAGATTTAAATTGTAAAACCAGAATTAAAATTAGGAGGTGAAGTTTCTTAGCTTTACTCTGTTTTATAGAATAAACATAAAGCTATGCAGTATTTTAGTTCTTTGTGTAAAAATAATGTATTTTCCCTGCATGCAAAAAAATGTAAATTAATTGACACCCCTTACTTTGAAAAATGGTTTATCTGAGCTGTACACTTGCACCTAAAAAAAGGTGGAAGTGCATCTCTGAATCAGCCCCACTAAGTAGGTCTGACTGATAGGGGGAGCATGGACTGATGTCTGTCGTCAGCTGCTCCTATTTAGTTAATGATTATACTTAGATCATGATGAATTATAAATATATAATGCATGAACCATTCATAATATTATCACTATGCTTGAAGAATACAATCCTTCTCCGAAGTTATAAGTTGATGAAGAAGGAGAGAACTGGTGTTGGTAATTTACATATTCGAGTAGTGAATGGCCCACCATTAACACCGAACGACCCATTTAAATATGAGGTGAACAGAAGGCTGCGCATCACTTTGAGAATGGGCGGATCGCGCCCGAAACATATCAGTTGATGGCAGCACCCGACGGCAGGCCGCAGTGAGAGAGGAGACGGTGAGCTGGAGCCCAGACGATCCTGGGACTTTTCATCTGATAGGCACCGCTTTACCATCAACAATCTGTTAGGACTCTGATCTTCTGGGCACTGTGTCTGTTTTTTAATCTATGTGTATGCTTATTGCTTTCTGGAATAAATGTTTAAAAACTTTTATTCATTGATTTTTTTTTTTTTTTTATCCATATACCTACTCCTTTGGAGTTTTGGCTTTCTAGGAAGAAGGAAAACACCATCACCAACACCTGATCAATTATTTACCCCATTGTTTTATTGGACTGTATATTAATTGAGTTCCATTGACCCTTTTATTAGCCCCTTATTTATTATAACCCAGGTATTGTTTATTACCAACACCAAATAGGAGACAGTGAAGCGCTTATCCTCCTCCTTTCCATTTACTTACTGTCTTTTAGGGGTGGTAGACCCCCTGGAGAAGGATTTGCTGCAGCATTGAGATTGTTCCCAGCGCTTGTTATATTCTCCTCTTTTTAAATTCATGTACATAAGTATTCACAGCCTTTGCACAATACTTTGTTGATGCACATTTGGCAGCAATTACAGCCTCAAGTCTTTTTGACTATGATGCCACAAACTTGGCATGCCTATCTTTGGGCAGGGATGGTATTGGCCCGGTGATCAGCGGTGCCTGGCATTCATGCCAAAGAGTTCAACTTTGTCTCAATAGACCAGAGAATTTTGTTTCTCATGGTCAGAGTCCTTCAGGTGCATTTTGGCAAACTCCAGAAGGGTTCTTTTTACCAAGGAGTGGCTTCCGTGTGGCCACTCTACCATACAGGCGTGATTGGGTGATTGCTGCAGAGATGGTTGTCCTTCTGGATGGTTCTCCTCTGTCCACAGAGGAATGCTGTAGCTCTGACAGAGTGACCATCACTCAGCTCTAGGAAGAGTCCTGGTGGTTTCGAACTTCTTCCATTTACGGATGATGGAGGCCACTGTGCTCATTGGGACCTTCAAAGCAGCAGATATTTTTCTGTACCTTTCCCCAGATTTGTGATTTGTGCCTCAAGACAATCCTGTCTCGGGAGTCTACAGACAATTCCTTTGACTTCATGCTTGATTTCTGCTCTGACATGCACTGTCAAGTGTGGGACTTTATATAGACAGGTGAGTGCCTTTCCAAATAATGTCCAATCAACAGAATTTACCACAGGTAAGCTGTAGGAACATCTCAAGGATGATCAGTGGAAACAGGATACAACTGAGCTCAATTTTGAGCTTCATGACAAAAGCTGTGAATACTTATGTACATTTCTTAGTTTTTGATTTTTAATAAATTTGCAAAAATCTCCCAAAATGTTTATTAACATTGTCATTATGGGGTATTGTGTGTAGAATTTTGAGGGGAAAAAATTTATTTTTTCCATTTTGGAATAAGGCTGTAACAACAAAATGTGGAAAAATTGAAGCGCTGTGAATACTTTCCAGATGCACTGTACAAGTGTAGTATTAATATTGCATGTGCAATCAGTATTAGAGTGCTAACATGGTGTACCAAGTACATTATGAAAACATAAAAACAGTGAGTCTTACCTGTCTTGAGGCATAATCAATGTATCTCTTACATGCAGGATACCAATATAAGGGTTCTGTTCTATTCCATCCACCCAATCTTTGTAGTGAAGTTTTACAACATCTTAAAAAAAACAAGCAGCCAAATTAGTGCTAATTGTACAGGTTTCAGATTTACTATAAACTAAACTATTACTTTAGCTAATACATACCAATAATTTTCTCAATCGTATAAAACATTTGCTTTTCTTCTTCTTCCAACCTTTGCCAGTGATACCTCAGAAGGACCAATAATAGCCAAAGAAACAATATAGCTGTAAGGTAACAGTTCTTGTTAAGACATTAAGTCAATATGAAATAAAATACACAACACCTTGCAAACTTCAGCCAGGCCCAGTATCTCCCATATGCGGCATCCAAAGCTGCAGCACCTTCTGCATGGCCAGAAATTCAGATAAGTAGTGATATTGAAATTTAGTGCCTGTATCTCTGATTGGAAACGGGGTATATACAGGCACCAGAGACCGCACAGCAAATATTATGACCTCAAATATCACAACAAATTATGTGAACCCCTAAACGCAGTCCAAAAGCCACTAATAAAATGAACAGAGGCACCAATATCAGACGATTAATGTTAGGTCAGTTGATAAATAGGTGGGGGTGCTGCCACACTAGTCTTGCATACTAAAAAAAAAAAAAAAAAAAAAAAAAGATTGACCAGTTTATAGCACACTAAATACACAGTGTAAGGGTCATATATAACAAACTCATATTTTATTGTCTCCGCTGCCCCTGTAACCTCTTTTACGTTGGAAAAATGAAATGCAAACTTAGAGAGGATTCTTGAGTATTTAATATCTATAAAGAACGCTGACAGGGAGAACTTGAAGACTCTTACTCCAGTGGCCAAACACTATCTGAAGGGGTAATTCTAGGGACCTCTGAGCTTTTGCCCTCCTGAGAATATGGAAACACATCCAAGGCGGTAATTGGGAAAAATTTGTTTTAAAAAAGGAGGCCAAGATGATTTCTCAGATAGGCTCTAATGGTCTAAACGGGAATGCTAGTTATTCCATGTCTCTACAATTTTGTCTTTTCCATAGAATCAAGTGTCTAGTACATCATTTGCGGTCCTTACCTATATTCTTATCTGTTATCATTATTATCTTTTCTGCATCTTCTACAACAGTGCACTGTAACCGGTGTGTCGCAGCACACCAGTGTGCTACAAGTTTATTGTAAGTGTGCCGCGGGCAGTGGCAGATCCAGAGGGGAATCCACCACTGCACGGGTTGGACTAGCCTGCCAGGGAGCTGGGGAAATCCCCGGTGGGTCCCTAGTGCCTGCAGACTCCACCGCTTATTGCAAGGGGTTCGACACTTAGAACCCCTGCAAAGAGCTGACTGCGCTATGCAAAGCCGTGGCTCTACCAAATGACGCTAGCGTGACCTTAGGTCAAATCAGCATCATCATTCTGCAGAGAGCGCACCGTGGGGGAGAGAACTGGAAAAAAGAGAGCAAAGGCAAGTGTGCTGAGGACTTGGAATGGGGATTTGAAGGCTGGACATGGAGGTGGAACAAAGGCTGGGTGGGCACACATAGAGGGGGCAATAAGGCGGAAAGGGCACATAAAGAGGTACAATAATGCTATCTGGACACAGAAGGAGGGAGAAATAAAACTGGGTGGACACACATAAAGAGGGACAATAAGACTGGCTGGACACAAATAGAGGGGGTAATAAGACTGACTGGACACTAAAAGTGGGGGAAGTAAAACTGGCTGGACACTAAAAGAGGGGGCAATAAAGCTGGCTCGACACAAAGCGGGGGCAATAAGGCTGAATGGACACAGAAGGAAGGTTCATTAAGGCTGCTTGGACACACAGGAGGGGGCAATAAAGCTGGGAGGACACACACAAAGAGGGGGCAATAAGTTTAACTGGACACATCCTGACAATAATGCTATCTGGACACAGAAGGAGGGGGCAATAAGACAGAAAGGACATAGTGGGGGCAATAAGGCTGGGTGGACACACAAAGAGGGGGCAAAAAGGCTGGCTGGACACAAAAAGAGGTGGTAATAAAACAGAATGGATACAGTAGAAGGGGCAAAAAGACTGGTTGCACACAGAAGGAAAGGGCAATAAAACTGTTTGGACACAAAGAAGGAGGTGTCAATAAAGCTGGGTGAACACACACAAGGAGGGCACAATAAAATTGGCTGGACACACAGAAGGAAGGGGCAATATAGCTGGTTGGACACACAGGAGGAGGGGAACAATAAGGCTGACTGGACATAAATAAAGAGGGGGCAATGAGGCTGGATGGACACAGAAGGAAGGGTCAGTAAGGCTAAATGGACACAAAATGAGGGGGCAATAAGACTGAATGGACACAGAAAAAGGGGACAATAAGTTAAAAGTTAATATCAGTTAGTTATAAGCTAACATAGTAAACATTAGTTATAAGAAAAAAAGTTATTAGCTGCGATGTTGAATTTATCAAATAAAAAATAGCAATTAAATGTAATTTCTGTGTATGTACTTTGCAATTCCTGCATTTTTTGTATATTTTTGCTTTTGGTGTGCTGCAGAATTCTGGGAGGACTTAGGTGTGCCGAGAGTGAGAAAAAGTTGAGGAGCACTGTTCTACAAGACAATAGCATTCTCCTTTTTTCACCCTTTATGGTTTCAGTGGCTATACATTTTATGTGTTTCATCATGGATTTTCTACATCATTTGTACTATTGTTGCATCATCAGATTTGTGTGTTATTTGATTTTTTACTAATTTGGGTCTGTTTGGTTTGTTTAATATCGATATATTTATTATTATTCATCTATGACTTATCCATCTATTAATATTTTTTAATATCATCCATTAAGATGCCAATCTAGGCAAAATGTGTGTCGGTGGTAAGGGGGGGGGGGCAGGTTGCACCTGGTTTCCCTTTTTACTTATATTTTAGTTCAACCTGCTTCTGTCCACCTTGTAATTATTTATTGCTTTAGTTAGTTTTTGAATGGGCACATAGATGGAGAATAGGGTCTGATAGACCGCACATTATCAGGGGTGAAGTCCTGCCACGAGGCAGCTAGGCACATTTCTTTAGGGTCAGCTTATTTCTTGTTTAGACTAGAGAGAACAGTATTTACAAGGTGGTCATTTGCATTTTGTCTCCACTTTCAACATGGATATTTATTTTCTAAGCCTTGAATTGTTTATGACACTGGCAATATACATGTGACTACTACTACCATCCTTCCCTATTTAGTATGTCCTCCCTGCCTCCCCCAGACATAAATTTTTGTGGCACATCTACCAATCTCTTACCCTGCAGCCTCAGAATTTTTTGGCAGATTTAAAGTCTCTTTGTGGACTTGAAGCAGATTGAATTTGTGTATTTATAACTTTTCATATTTCGCTAGTGTGATTATATATATTTTAACTTATTTAATTAAAAGTTATGTTTTACAGATTGATCTCATGCGCAGATTCTCTTATTATGACTTTATGTATTTATATATGACCCTTACACTGTATCTAGTGCGCTATAAATTGGTCAATCTTTTTTCTTTCTTTTTGTTATCTATGGCCAGAAATTCAATCGGGAAAATCCTGATTTAAGCCTGGAATTGTGCATTACTAATTACCCATGAATCACCATTCCTAAAACTTGTTACCAGCACCACTTTATATATCAGAGACCAAGGAAGAGCTTAGGACAATGGGCTTTGAGCATCTCAAATGGGCAAATGGCTACATTATATACAAAAAAAAAAATCTATATCAACCAAAGACCGGATTTTGGAATCTCAAGGCACCTCAAAAAATATAAGCAACATACATTAAGACCAAATCTCTTTTAAATTAATAACTAAGGGCCTGATTTACAGATTGAATTGAAGCTCCCTCTTGCATCCCCTCCCCCTTTTTTTTCTAAGTACCTAAGGCACTTTAGAGTGCCCTATGGGCTTCCTTAACTTCCGGTGCGTATTTTCCTTCTTAATTCTTAAATAACTATGTGCATTCCTTACACTACGTTCCTACGTGCGTTCCTTACACTACGTACATTGCATGCAGCTTCTAAGACGAGAATCTGGTACCAAGTGTGTTGGAGAGGGAGACCAGCTAATAATTCTCAATTTGATTATCTGTAACATATGCACAGTTTTATCCAATAATTATTTTATATGTATTAAAAGAATTTCAATTCCTATTAGAGCTGTCAATTATTAAATATACAACAGGTCAACAGATGCCAATAGCATATGATAAAAATTGACATATAGTAAAAGGTCCAAGAACATTGCAAGAGCACTGAGAATAAATACACAGTGTTTGCACATCAATGTTTAAAATCGCAAGGTAAAAACATAAGCTGGTTTCTTAACACACGGTGTTAGATTACAACCAAAGGTTGCTGGAGTGTGCTGCTTTCTTCCAACGCTTTAGCATCCCATTTGTCTTTCACACTGTGTTCCAGTTTCCATATAGATGCAATGCCTTCAGCTTGTTTCATCACTAGTCATGTGGAACGTGTGCGTATATTACTCGCTGGCTTTCATTATTTTAGCTCCGAAAGAGATAGGATAGTAATGGTCTCCTGTTCTATCTTTTTATATATTGTCATAGATATGATACTTTCATAGGAAACAATGGTATACTTTAATGATATTAAGACTGATTGAACTGCGCTTCCTCCCAGCCGCAGCTCCAATACCACTCGAAGTATACACCTCCTATAACTCCAATGTCATACTGTTGATACTCCCCACTACAGAGAGTGTCAACCAATTCGACTGAGTTAATGAAAAATATGTTCGAAAATTATAATTGACGTTCTTCTGGCTTTCACCCTTGATTTTTTTTCTTCTTTCTGTCTCAGGTGCTCCGGTCCGCTCGGAAAAATAGAGAAAACAAAAACCTGGTGTGCTAACGTTTCCAATCAGGTGAGTACCACTTTAAAAAAAAATGCCTACTCACATAGTCTATCTTGTTTTCTTTCCTTATAGTAACTTTCTCTCAGACCGTGCTCTCTCTTTCTTTGTAGATAGTGTATTTGGGGGTAAATGTGAGTAACGCCTTTTATGTTAAGGGTGTGCGTGTTAGTAGTTACTACGCAAGGAGTGGTGTGCTGTTGTGTCTTTAAGAAAGTCAGAGGAGAGTTAAAAGAAGGACAACACGGTCTGTGACAGGGTGGAAATACTACAGGCTCTTGTTCCAAGAGAGGAAGAGTTGGGGGAAGGTGACAACCTAAAGATAAGGAGAAAAAATCCAAATACACTATCTACAAAGAAAGAGAGAGCACGGTCTGAGAGAAAGATATTATAAAGAAAGAAAACAAGATAGACTATGTGAGTAGGCATTTTTTGTAAAGTGGTACTCACCTGATTGGAAACGTTAGCACACCAGGTTTTTGTTTTCTCTATTTTTCCGAGCGGACCGGAGCACCTGAGACAGAAAGAAGAAAAAAAATCAAGGGTGAAAGCCAGAAGAACGTCAATTATAATTTTCGAACATATTTTTCATTAACTCAGTCGAATTGGTTGACACTCTCTGTAGTGGGGAGTATCAACAGTACAACATTGGAGGTTTTTGTTTTCTCTATTTTTCCGAGCGGACCTGAGACAGAAAGAAGAAGAAAAATCAAGGGTGAAAGCCAGAAGAACATCAAGGATAATTTTCGAACATTAAGGACTTGTTTCTGGACGTTTAAAGAGGACTTTGGGGAACCGGAGGGAAGGTACAGTGATCCTAAGCGCAGAGACCAATACCCCCATATTTTTTATTAATGGTATACTTTATCTTATGGATATTTAGTAATAAGCGTTAATAATTTTATGTTGAAATTCTGACTATTGATATATAGTGGTTTAAAGGATCTGAGATATACCAACCAATTAGGTGCTATAACTACCTGTAATCAACAAAACTATTTGCTTAACATGTAGAGGGAAAGTTACATTTTAAAATACTCATTTTATCATAGCTGCAAAACAAAATGAAAACTCTTGTACCTAAAAGAGCCAGAAAAAGGTTAGAAACTGCCGTGCAGAGAGCGTTTTTCATTCGACAAATTACTCCTAGACGTGGACGTGATGATTCAACACAGGCGACATCAGCCCTTGTAGTGACTGTCTCTTCAGTGTCTTCACCCTTTGCCCTAACCACAGGATAAGCACACACAGATCAATACAGTTTAACTACTTCATGACAGGAAAATCCCCCCCCCCATTATGAGCATACCAATTTCTAAATAAAGAGATGTATATTTCTTTGTGAAATGAAAAAAATTTTGGTACTTTTTTTTATACACAAGAGAGCATCTCCGGTTGTCCTTATCTAAATACTAGTATGTGGTAGCACTCACCATATGCCAAGATGTCTATCACTGTTTAGCATCCAGTCTAAAGCAGCATCAAATGTCTCTGCTGAACAGTCACGGACATTCTATAAAAGTAATCAGATTAAAAAGGAGCCTTAAATTGTAAATAATTATAGACACCAACAGTTTATGCTGATACTTACCATCACATGTGTTTTTGCTCTGTTGATTGGAACACATTTACTACTAAGACCGGGTGAAGGATTTCCGCAGTCAAACTTTCCTAACATGAGAAACCAAGTTACCGAATCCAGATAATAATAAATTGTTTAAAATTATAAGGACCATTAAATCTAAGGCCAGCTTTAGACCCACAGCAATTAACTGGAAATCATCTAGTCAGATATATGACTGATTACTGCACAATATATGGTCACCTCAAGAGGGGAAAAAAACATGCTGTATGTAACAAAATATTTTTAGTTTATATATTTTTTTAAATAAATTAGTAAATAGTATTTTTTTTTACAGTAATTTGCCTAAATATCTGTGTCCAGCAAATAACTAGACCAGCAAGAAAAAGGTTATACATATACATATAAATATTATACATTCTTCTAAGGTCTAACAATGCTTATTACAGGTGTTCTGTAAAATGTACTTTAATATATACATACCATATTGTTTACATTGATGAAAATATATTACTGTAATAGATGTAAATTAATCACCAGCTATTGCTTGCTATTTTTAAAAAGGTGCTTAAAATAAATTAATACTCCCCAAGAATATATGGGCACTGGAAGTAAATTAGCTATAGAAGCAACTGAGGAAATAAAAATATTTCTAACTCATAGGCATTAAACACCCAAACAGAAATTTACTACAATAAATATTTACCAGCTTCTATGGATAGAAAATCATACAATTCTGACAGGATTTCAATGTGGATTTGCTTTTCCCTGCCCTTGCAAAACTGCAATAAAAAAGGGAAAAATATAAATGGAAACAATTTAGGAGCATATCAGTTGACAGTCAGTAGAATGACAATACACAGATATGTTCTGTACAAAAAAAAATCCACAGCAAATAACCAGATGTATGTGGCATTAACAAGATTGGGTGGAAGAAGGCGCACCTAAGCTAAAATATAAAAGCGGCCTATTATCACAATGGGTACCACTAATCCCCAAACAAAGAATAAAGATAAAATATAAAAATGTGATAAGGCGCTAAAAAGGGAAAGGCACGGATCTGCCAAAATTTATAATTAACGGGGTAAAAATCCCAAAAAATCCAAAAGTAATTTTGGCTTTATTACTTTTGGATTTTTTGGGATTTTTACCCCGTTATTTATAAATTTTGGCAGATTCGTGCCTTTCCCTTTTCCCTTTTTAGCGCCTTATCACATTTTTATATTTTATCTTTATTAGATGTATGTGGCATAACATAACAAGCAGTATGCCCAATCTGATATTAGAATAAATGCAAATTATATTTACATAAAAAACCGTAGTTTACATAAAAACACTTGCATACAGTATAATTTGTAAACTTTGATATACAGAGTATGATAAATTGTGTTTAGAGTTTGACAGATCGTAATTTTCAGATATATTAGGATAGATAAAGACTGCATATCTGCTAGAGTTAAAAAAAATATATATATATATATATATATATATATTTATATATCTTACCAAATCTTTTCTGCCTTCACAGTCAAAAGGAATAAATTTCACTAAAACAAAATATATAGCGAATATTATTACACAATATCAGTCAAGAAAACATGGCTCTTAAGTTTTAAACAGACTAAAATAAAAGAGAAAGCAAGAAAGACTTCATTACATTTAACACACTTATACCAATTCTCTATGTCCAATGCTCTTGCATACAGAGTAAAAGCTTAACTGCACTGTGCGATTATATATACAGACTTGAAAGAGATTCTATAAAACTGTGCCAGTCCCTATGTATCTAATACTTTTAAATATCGCTGGTGACATACTAAACAATAGTTTTGAGCAGGTCAGCATTTGGTATGATAAAATGACCGCACAGTAACCAGCTGAAAAGCAGCAGTAAAGCTGACAACACACTAGTGTGAGAATTAGTCCAATATTCCAATTATCAATAAATTGGACAAACAATCGCTGTATATTGTGTAGGCAAGATTGATTTTCAAAACGCTAATAAAAGAATCTTCAAATGCTTGGTCTGATTTTATGCTTTAGATGTTTTGACTATTATAAGACAGAAGCTAACAATATTTTGTAGTGCAAAGAGTTGTTTTGGTTTGCCACGGAAACAAGCCATACACTACAATTATTGTCCACAGCAGCAAGTATTGTTTTGCACTTCTTTCAAGACCATTTCCCAACAGGAAATCTTCCTGTTTACGGGATACTTCCTGCTCTAAACAAAATCTTTATAGTGTGTGGCCAGCCTAAAGCAACATTATTATCGCCTGGTAGGTTGACAAGAATTTCCAACATGCACATTCAATCAGAAAATCCATAGTCCAATTTTGTGCACCTTTTTTTTTTTTACCAGGATAAAAGGTAATACAAATTATCTGGCACACTATTGCCAATAGTTTTAGTGAGTAGATACAAAATCATCTAACAGTGAGTGGGGAGAGAATTTTTCCTAAACGATAAATGTGACAAGTAACCTACTCAATATGAAAAAAATTGCTGGTGTATAGCAAATACTCGGATGCTTTTAGGAGCTTTTTTTTTTATTTTATTTTTTAAAGCAATTCTAATGAGTTCAGCATAAATTAAACAAGCTGCTACAAGTCAACACAAATTTGGTAAGAGATGTGAAAATTATTAAAACTTTGCATTTCTGGGTGGAACATGAAGAGGTAAGGAAGATCACAAATTTTAGAGTTTACATAAAAGCAAGTGCAAGTGTAGTCATGATCAATACCATGTTTAACTGCAAAGGAAGGAAAATTTAAATAAAAGACAAAATTATAGTTGAAAGGTGAAGTTTCTAATTTGAAATGAACCATTAAGCTATAAATTATGTGAGTTGTATGTGCATGCAAAATAATTAAAATTTATTTGCATCCCTCGCATTGCAACACGGTTTTGCTCACGTCTACACTTGTACTTGTTTTACTCTTACTCTCAAACTCTGGATCTGCCCACAAATATGGAGTAGGATCCAACATCCTAATAAATGAAACACTATTCTGTGCACCTAGTGTAGTCAACAGAATAGGTTATTAAAAGGCTATAGCCTTTAAAATAAGTGCGATCATAAATGTAATCTTACGGCCTAGTCACTAAAAAAATTGTAAGTAAAGGAAATACTGTATTTCATTATAATATATTTTAAGCAATTTCGACTAAACCGAATATATATATATATTATAAACACAAAAAAAATGTAATAAAATTCATTCAGATTTCTATTGTGTGTTTAGGTTTTGGCCAGCCAAGGGAATATTAAAGCCTTTGCTTAAGAATAAGAAAGGTTTGCTATAGATCACAAATTAGGTAAGTATTCATAAGTGCAGAAGCTTTACAGGCCAAGATCAGTTAACATGCAGCTTTTTCCCCAGCATTTATAGTAATTAGACTTCAATTGGCTCTGATTGCCTAAAGACTTAAACATTCAAACTGACTTTTTTTTAGCCATCCTTATCAAACAACCATTTGTAATAGAACAATAGTTTGTAGGCAGATAGTTACATAGCAAATGTGAATTAAATGAAAAATACCAGAAGTTTTGTCAGAACATTTTAAAATCGACAAAACAATCTTTAAACATTGGTTGTCAAAATTGTCACCAACTTAAATGAAATATTAACCAGCTTTGTAGAAAATACCGCAAGAACATACAAATAAATGAAAATAGATTATTGGTCCAGCAGTACTACAGCATACAAAAATCTTTTAAGCAAAAATTGTTACTTTTTGCACTAAATGAAAAGTCAACAAATCCCCCAAAACTTACTGCTGTCGTTCTGGTGTACAGTGAAGATTCCAGTCTTGAAAGCAATAATACCAATGAAGAATAAAGCTAGGAGTATACAAAGCACTCGCAGGAGTTTTGTTAAGTAATAATCAAAACTTATTGCCCAATTGGGCTTCCAATGGCCAGCCTTTTCCCAATTCAGTGATGCCAAACTCTTTTTCAAAACAGGGTTACCAGGGGTATCTTGTTCCACATATTTGTACCGATTGGTATACTGGACATTGTTCCCTGTCCTGGAGCTGCTCCTTTCACCTGTTGATCCTAGCTGCCAATCCTTCCCATTGTATCGATAGTCAGCAGAGCCTGTAGCGAACCTTTCCCCTGTCAGGCCCCCTCTCTCCCTCCTCCATAGATCTTTGTCCATAAAAAGGTGAGCAGGAGTAACACTTCTGGGATACAACACTTCGTCTACTCTCCTTTCTGTCTTCCTGCTGTCCTGCAGAGTGTCCCTTCTCCAGGAGAATCTTTCCGCAGCGGGGTAGCTTGGTCTATGAAGGCTGGATAATAAATAATTAGATGTATGTGTTGTTCGGGACTCCTTACTTTCTCTTTCTTCTTCTTCGTCGTCGTCGTCATCGTCGTTGTCCTCCTCCACTTGTCGGGCATCCCAGTGTTTCTGGTGCCGACGTCTCACACCTTCACTACTCCTGAGACTCTCGCTCGTCCTAGGTAGGTTTCGGAGCTTTGAAGACTGTGTGCGTAACTTTTCCAGCTTCTTCTGCAGTATACTGCGTGTACTATCGGTAATCGGCCCTGGCGTGTAGCCGAAAGAAATTAACTCTCTTCTCAGACTGTTGTCCGACATGTTTGATCTTTTGACAGTGTGACGTCACGTCTGCGCCGCGCCGGGTGCGTGGTGCTGATGGATTACATACAGTGAGGAAGCTAATAACGTCCATATTTGTGCAGGACAGCGGAAATGAATATAAGTTCTACACGAATCAATACGGTAGTTACATTCGAGCCTGAAATATATGTAAATTGTACTTAATACAAGCTTTTTACCTGATGTGGTGTGACGTGCACACCGAACCACAACGTAGCAACGCTTTCATTTGTAGTTAGAGAATATTAAAAATTTCCTAATTTCTGCACATACTAGTATAGGGCAACATTTAATATCTTTGATTTCGCTAAAGCCCCTTTTCATCGAAGTTTTTTTATTTACAATACAATCGTTGTACGAATTATTATTATTGTTTATTTATAAGGCGCCACAAGGTGTCTGCAGCGCCATACAACAACAAAATACAGTATAGACATACAGGGTAGGGATGGACAGTGCATAATAAAACCAGGGTTGCCAACTTCTAACAGTTTCCCTCCGGGAGGTCCCTGGGGGGGTGGGGGGGAATCATAGATGCATGTAGGGGGTGGGGCTTAACTGCATGTTACAACATTAAGCCACACCCCTTGACTAAAACCAGTTTTTAGCTTTAATAGGGATCTGGGCGGGGCTTGAAGGCGCAAATTGCATCATCAAGTTCCTCCCTGTCCCTAGCAACACTAGTATACTAGTGTTGTCAGGCAGGGGGGCAGGACTTGAGGCTGTGGTTTCTATGAAACCACAGGCCTCAAGTCTGTTGCGTGAGATTTTTCAGGGATACCGGGAGAACTTCTTGAGTTTTAGGAGTTTTCCTAGACATTCCTGGAGAGTCAGCAACCCAGAATAAAATATAAAACATTAACACTAATGATTGCAGCCCACTCTAATCAATGTGGGCCGGCTGATCACTGAAGATGGCATTAGTGAAAGAATTCCAGCTGTGTCCCCATATACCTCCTTTTTTCTCTGCCTAATAGCTGTTATTAGGGGGAGGAACTATGTACTGGGAGACGCTGGAATGCAGCAAATGTATCTGTTAATAAAAAAAAAAACATGTACTGTTTAAAAAAAAAAAAGACTTTTAAACTCACCTATCCCAGATGTAGTCCCAGTGTGGAGGGGACGCTGACAGAGGACTCTGTAGACAGTGCCTGGCTATAGAGTCCTTCCCACCCCCGAGGGGCTAATATTGGAGGCAATTTTTATTATATATTTATGTATGTATATGTATCTGTAGTGCAGTGTGTGTGTGTATGTATATGGGGTGTACTGTGTGTGTGTGCACTGTGTGTATGTATCTGGAGTGCAGTGTGTGTGTGTGTATGTATATGGGGTGCACTGTATGTGTGTGGGAGACAGATATATTATTGAAAAAAAAAACTATAAATAGTAAGCGAGACACCAAAAATAAAATAAAGTGCACAAAGGAAATAAATTAAAGTTGCTCCGTTTATTACAATATAATAATATATTATAATATATCTCTTTAATAAATTAAACTGAAATATTATAAAATATATCCACTCATAAAACCCCTGTACACTCAATTGCATGACGAAAATGTCCCATAAAAGGATATTTGTAGATGAAAAGACAAAGAGTAAAAGAATAAACTCATACAATACTCCTGGAAAGGTGGTGTCAGTACCTCCAATACAGCACCTAGTTAACAGTCCACCTCCAAATACTCAGGGGATGCTGCCCGATGCCTGCAGGTCCAGGTTAAGTCCCAGTTTAACCTGAAATGTAAGGGGAAAGGGGACCACCATAAGTGTATATGTATATAAGTAAGTTGTGCTTGAACTGAACAAAATGCCTGGCTACTGGCTGTTCTGACTCTTTACCGGACAAAGCTGCCCTGATCCCAGACCTATGTAGTGCCATCCATTCCTTAATTTGTCATATGGCTTTACCTACAGTATATAGTAAAGCCCACATGAGCAAACTATCAGGTATATTATGTAAGTGGTGGTACATGTAATATGTCTGATCTTGTATTGCTTGTTGGTATGAGGATGTGCAAAACTTGGGATCTGCAAAAAAGGCAGTTGGGACAAGGAAAACAGCTATTTCTGGTGTACAATGGTTTATATTCTTTGTGTAAAAGGTGAGTCAAATGGGCAACTGGGCGATGGATAGGAAACTGAGGGAATAAAGGGCCAAAACTGATTAAGGGACTAAAAGTCAGTAAACTAATTAAAAACTCATGTGTAATAATTAAATATTAAAATACATAAGATTATAAATAGACAATCCCAGTACTTAATAAAAATTCAATCACATTAAGCTGATGAAAAATAAATAATGGTGAAAATATGCACAAAGATCCAAAAATAAAAAATGGAAATAAGAGCAATAAAAAATAATAGTCTCGGATAGGAAATTAGATGCACAACTCACAAATAGAAAATATCGAGTACAGATGTTTGAAGGTCCAATACGCCCACAACAACTGTAAATGTTCAATAAATAAGTTCTTGTCTGTTAGGAAAAAACACCACCGCAACCCAGTCTTCAGGAAAACCGGAACGTATTTCCGAAGCCATGCAGGAAAGGAATGGCTCCAGAACTTTTCAGTTGCTCTATGGAGTTATTCCTTTTACAGCAGTGTTCTTTCCCACATTGGGGATAAAACCCTGTCCTCGATGTGCAACCCTCAGTGATAACGAGGCCAGTATAGGAATAAAATAACAGGCTTTATTAGACACAAAATACATAAAACAAAACAACACAATAGAATCAGGTCAGACCAAAACACGCACCGTTTGCGGAGAGGTTCTGCGAGGCGATGACAAGTACCTGAGTAAAAACAGACAGACGCGGCTTCCAGAGACGCGGCTTTTACAAGAAAGTCTTTGAGATTTCTTCCTCTCTTGTAACAATGAAGTAGTGTGTATTATTTTAAGGGAAGATCTTTATCCAATGTCAAAATTGGGCATCTAGATTTAATTTGTTTCTTTACTACTTGGCTATTGTTGTTGTACGTACTTACAAAAGCCAATACATTCTGTTGTTGTTGTTTAATTCTTGAACTTCCCATGGTATTAGCTTGATTTTATCTTTAATTTTCAGAAGTTCACTATGATTATAACCCCTTTGATCTGTGGATCATCTTGTTCATTTCTGAATCCCAGGTTTTAGGGTCATCTGTGATGCAATTGACCCTAAGCATTTGTGAAAATGGGAGTCCCTTAATAAATGGCATAGGGTGTTTAGAATTTGCCAACAGAATGTTGTTCCTATCCGTTGGATTATTATATACTGATGTGGTAATTTCCTTCTTTGTTGGTTATTAGTACATCCAAGTAATGGATACATGAATTACTGGATATATAATATAATTTGATTGGCTGTCTTTATTATTTAGATCTTGTATCAGTGACAGGAATGATTGTTCTCCTTTCCACAGCATAAAGAGATCGTCTATGTACTGCAGGTACAATAGTGATCCATCCACAAATCTATCATCTTGATACAGATGTTCTTATTGCATCATGTACAGGTTGGCAAAGGCTGGGGCCACATTTGACCCCATTGCACAACCTGTACACTGCAAGTAATGTTGCCTGTTGAAATAAATGTAATTTCTCTTTAATGTCATCTCCAAGAATTCCATCAGTAGTGGTACATCTACTCCTGTATATTCTTCACAGTTGGTTATAGCATTCTTTACCAATTAGAGGCCTTCCCTGTATCTAATGGATGTATATAGACTGTTAACTTCCATTGTTACTAGTATAGTATTTGCAGGTATATTTGTCACATTTTTGATTATTTTCAGAAACATTGTCGTATCTTTCAAGTGTGACATGCCACCTTGGACAATAGGTTGTAGGTAATAGTCCAAAAAGATAATTGGAAGGACTTCCATGTTCAGAATGGACATGTAAAGATTGTTGACGTCCATTGTTATTAATATAGTATTTGCAGGTATATTTGTCACATTTTTGATTATTTTCAGAAACATTGTCGTATCTTTCAAGTGTGACATGCCACCTTGGACAATAGGTTGTAGGTAATAGTCCAAAAAGCGGAGATAATTGGTCTGCCTGGTGGGCAGTTAATGTCCTTATGGATTTTTGGGACAATGTAAAGTAAAGGTTTTAATTTATCTTCAGCCCACTTCAAGGCGATTGACCATGTACCTCCCTTGAGAAGAGGAGTGGACAGAGAAAAATCCTGGATTCAAAGGCTCAACACAATAGCACTTTATTGACTAAATGAATATATTAGATTATAGAATTTGTGAAAACAAGATAGGTAGCGCAACCCTATGAATGAAGGCGTATTGGAGGTGGTGATCAAATAGATTGTGGTAGGCCTGAGTGGATTATTGGATGGTGTGAAGGGAAATGGGGGGAATGATGTGGAGGGTTAGGAATGGGTGATGAAGGTAGGAGTTGGAGTGGGACCTCAAAGTTCAGAGGGAGAGTTTACTCAATTTCGTTGGTGCGAACAGCAGTACAGTTCCAGCAGAATGTGTAGAAAGGAGACAAAAAGCAGGGGGGACTAGTGCATTACTGATGATCTAAACGGCAGGCAAAGAGAGTGGATGCACTCACCCTTCCTGCGTCTTGGTACAATGCATGTAGCAGGGTGTCTGCAATCTGTGTAGCGCTGTCCGGCCTCGGTACGCGGTGATGGTGTGGGGGCGGTGGTGGGTTAGTTCCGTTTGTCTCCTGTAGAATAGGTGGCTGGTCTGCTGTGGAAGAAGTTCTGTGGAGAGAAGGAGAGGGCGAATGCGCCTAGCGCATTATCCGGGTGGAGGTTCAGAAAGGGAGGGGAGGTGATGCGCTCACCTTCCGTATGTCTTGCTACAAGCACTTAGTGAAAGTGGAAGCAGGAGCTTGCGATGAGCCGGGTGGTGTCCTCGTGGTTCCCCGCGTCGCCTTCTGATGACGTCAGACGCCGGGTGCCGGAGATACCCAGAGGGCGCAGCGGCGTCCTCGTGGGTCTCGCGGTGTCTCGGGCTGGAGGCAGAAGACGGCAGGAGTGCAGAAGGAGGCACTGGACACTCGATACTTGCTTCTTGTATTTAATTTATTAAAATCTATTGTACAGTAGTGTTGTTGTGTTCATAGGTCCCAAACATCATCTTCAGAAGAGCCCCTAATCTCCATCAACAACTTACCCGCAACCATATCAAAAAGACCATGGACACTACGTGGCTCTCTGCAAGTAATGGCTTCCATCACTGTGGCTAATGTATTGTTTGCAGGAACAACAACTCACACAGCACCAAACCCACCACCACGTTTATGTCCAATTCCACACAGAAGATATATAAAATCCACAGCCTAATCACCTGCCATTCTAAGAATGTCATCTATTTACTCACATGCCCATGCAATCTACAGTATGTAGGCAGAACCATCCGCAACCTAAAAGACAGACTAGGGGAACATATACGAAATATACGTAGGGGCTACACAGCACACAGTGTCTCGGATCATTTTTTGAAGTTTCATAATCAAGACCCTAAGGGATTACGCTTTACAGGCATAGAGAAACTTTCACAAGACTGGAGGGGCGGGGACAGAATCAAAAGGATAAACACAACTGAACTCATATGGATTTTCGAATTGAAAACCAGTCAGCCCAAGGGTCTAAACATAGATACAGATCTGATGCCAGTCCTAAGTTGAATACCCCCTAACCCGCAACAGGGCCATTTGTAATCTAATTACAAATTTATTCTCACCCCCGTATCATTCCTGTCTATTCAGCACTGCACTACCATTCCTAATATCTGCTCTATTGTATTCATACCAGGGAACTTTTTATCCTTTTTGTCTCTTTTCACCCTATTATTTTCTGATATATTTTTATGGTCAGTGGTGAGCCACCTAGTGGCCGCATACGTCCCTACTTTTCACTCATCGTCTCAGTTTTGAGAGTAGCCACCTAGTGGTCGCTCTCCCGCATTTCATTCAGGCATTCCTTACTTCCCCTCCCCCCCGTCCATATTGATTACACTCTCCGCCCATTCCCACCCCTTACCCCCCAAACCTATAAATGTTTCAAACATTCCACCCACTCCACCCTGATGAAGTCAACTAGATTGACGAAACGCGTAAAAAACAAAAACAAAAAAAAGGACCTATGAACACAACAACACTACTGTACAATAGATTTTAATAAATTAAATACAAGAAGCAAGTATCGAGTGTCCAGTGCCTCCTTTTGCACTCCTGCCGTCTTCTGCCTCCAGCCCGAGACACCGCGAGACCCACGAGGACGCCGCTGCGCCCTCTGGGTATCTCCGGCACCTGGCGTCTGACGTCATCAGAAGGCGACGCGGGGAACCACGAGGACACCACCCGGCTCATCGCAAGCTCCTGCTTCCACTTTCACTAAGTGCTTGTAGCAAGACATACGGAAGGTGAGCGCATAACCTCCCCTCCCTTTCTGAACCTCCACCCGGATAATGCGCTAGGCGCATTCGCCCTCTCCTTCTCTCCACAGAACTTCTTCCACAGCAGACCAGCCACCTATTCTACAGGAGACAAACGGAACTAACCCACCACCGCCCCCACACCATCACCGCGTACCGAGGCCGGACAGCGCTACACAGATTGCAGACACCCTGCTACATGCATTGTACCAAGACGCAGGAAGGGTGAGTGCATCCACTTTCTTTGCCTGCCGTTTAGATCATCAGTAATGCACTAGTGCCCCCTGCTTTTTTCTCCTTTCTACACATTCTGCTGGAACTGTACTGCTGTTCGCACCAACGAAATTGAGTGGACTCTCCCTCTAAACTTTGAGGTCCCACTCCAACTCCTACCTTCATCACCCATTCCTAACCCTCCACATCATTCTCCCCATTTCCCTTCACACCATCCAATAATCCACTCAGGCCTACCACAATCTATTTGATCACCACCTCCAATATGCCTTCATTCATAGGGTTGCGCTACCTATCTTGTTTTCACAAATTCTATATTCTAGTTGCTATTGAAATACTCTTGGGGTACTTCTAAACAAGATTCCAGCAGCAAAGTATGCATATTGATCTGCTGGACTAATTAGTTTCTTTGGGCCGTATGCAGAGCTCTGCGGCCGGAGTTTTCCGATATGTTCTACTGCTCATGCGCAGTAATTCTGTAACGTAATCTACGTTACTTGTTGCAACGTAGATTGCGTATATGCGGTCTTTAAGACTGCGTATATACGGCCCTTTCTCTCTAAATTGAGTATGTATAAAGTTTGGATTGTAATTTTAAAGATGGCCTACACTAGAGTTATTATCGGCCCGATGGTGCAATAATTGTGACATTGGGTGAAATAGTGTATGGTAACGATTTTTGCCCTGACCTGCAATAATCGTTCCAAAACCCCTTTTGACTGATAATTTCATTGATTGAAATGTTTGATTATTATCGATTGAAACCGTGTGATAAAATGTAAAATCGCACAGTGTATGGGCATTTCACAATAATCCTCTAATCTTTCGCGATAAAGTGACGTTACTTCTGGGCATGATTATGCTAAAACCATATGACAGCTTTGTTAAAGTCATGTGCGTGTGTCTTGTGCTTTCTTGCAACTTCCTGTCAAAGCACACATAGGCACTGGTCTTTTCAAAAGCACACAAAGGATGTTTATTGCTAAATAAAACTCTTTGGGGTAGATCCAGAACTACGTTTGCCATACGTTTATTCGCGTAGCGTGTAAATTCGTTACACTCCCCTCGGCACACCCCTTGAACGTACGTGTTTTGTCAAGATACGCTTTCCAAACCCTACCTTAACTTTTTCCAACATAACCGCAGTCATACGCACACGTACATATGGGCTAGACGAATTTACCCAGCTAAGCACACCCATACTGTACACTTTAAATACAACCCCCCACCTACTTTACGTATTTCAGACATATTTTGGACGCACGTAAAATTGGCACGCCCACACGTAAGTATTTACGTGACACATACGTGAATGGCCCATACGTTCACACTTACGCTATGCTACTGAGCGTATTTTCTATAGTGCGCATGCACAGTACTTACAAATAGCCGATTTTACGCCTCCGCCACGCGTAAATTCGCCCCGAAGCATTGTTCTGGATCAGGCCCTTTGTGATGATAAACGGAGCCTGTCTGTGGACCCTGGCACTATTTACTGAACTTTTTACAATGGAAGAGTCATGGGATGTGTATTATGTCCTTTTAATGGAGTCTGTCTGGTGTGGAGGATGCATGTTTGCTCAGGAATTATCATGTAACCAGTGTGGATACCATAATCATTGTGTGGCTATTGAGGTTATAGAAAGCAGACAACAGGATTAACAATCAAGACACTTTATTGCCCTGCCATACAAAACTTGGAAATCTTTTATGGACCAGACAATGAGCAAACAACACAAAAAAATTGGAAAATAAATAAGCTTGTTTTCAGCATACATAAAACATACATAAAAACTATGAACTATGAAAACTTAAATGGAATTGCAATTTTTAAATTTTTTTTGTTTTGCCATACTTTCTATTTCCACAAGCTGGTCAAAGATCCAATCAACATTTTTATTATTTTTTCTAAGATTTTTATTACAATCTTTGACCATGGTGATGATACTGTTGTTGGCCTTGCGGTGTTTCCTCTTCACTTGCAGTGCTTTCATCTGATATTATTATGACACCTGCTGAGGAAATACGTAAATATCACTCAATTTTCCAAACATTACATTGACGTTTTTTTTCCTTGTTCCACAATTAATAATGACTTTTTCCAGTGCTCGTTATATTGTCACTTTGAGCTTCTGTTGCTTCATTTGCTTCTTGCAATCCAGCACCAGCATCCAGCATGGCAGCATCCTTTTCTGCAATGGATGGCAAAAATAAATATCTCCTATAGACAATGGGGTAGATCCAGAACTACGTGTGCCGTGCGTTTATTCGCGGAGCGTATTTTCGTGCGTGTAAATTCGCGACACTCCCCTCGGCACACCCCTTGCACGGACGTATTTTGTCAAGATACGCTTTCCAAACCCTACCATAACTTTTTCCAATGTAACCGCTGTCATACACACGCGTACGTATGGGCTGAACAAATTTACGCAGCTAAGCACGACCATACTGTACACTTTAAATACCACCCCCCGCCTACTTCACGTATTTCAGACGTATTTTGGAGTAACGTAAAATTGGCACGCCCACACATAAGTATTTACGTGACACATACGTGAATGGCCCATACGTTCACAATTACGCTATGTTAATGTGCGTATTTTCTATGGTGCGCAGTGCGTACAAAACAGCGATTTTACGTCTCTGCCACGCATAAATTCGCTTTGAAGCGTTGTTCTGGATCAGGCCCAATGTGCTGTACATGAAAGATCTAGAGAACATATGCCTTTTTTAAGTCATCAATTTTGAATTATTGGAGCTTTTCTCCCTGGATGGAAGATTCTTCCCTGAAATGACAAGACATATTCATAAAATCATTATCATGTCATCTATCACATTTTGTCACCTCATTGTGAAAGCATCAGAGTTTTGGGCCTAGCAAACTACAGTCAACCTGGAAATAACCTGGAAAACAGCTTTACATGGTAAGTAGTAATATGTATTTTTTTAAGTAAACTCACTTTTTATAATTCTTCTTATTTTGTTTAACTTTGATTTCTGTGTTCTTTTTAGATCACTCCAGCATTTCTGCACCTGTTGTTTTTGGTGGGAATGGCCGAATTTTCGTTGAATGATTTCAATCACTTTAGCCATGATTTTGCGTTTCCGTGTATTCACTGTTGGATAAATCTTCATTGTGCAATCGTAGTCCCATTTATTGAAAAACTGAACAATGGTTTCAAGACTCTGCATGAGCAGGGAACAAAAGTCTTCATCCATTTTAGAAGGTCTACCATGCCTTGTTTCTCCAAACTTTTTTTTTGTTGTTTTCAGTTTGGACTTTTCATCACCTGCCCTTTCACCTTTAACTTCATCATCCTGTGAAAGTATATTGTCTGCTGAGGTGGCCAAATGACCACCTGCGCCACAAGCATCCATGGTGCTGTCCCTCTCCGTCTCCATATTGTCTGGCATCGCGGAGTGATAGTCGCTGTTAATTTGATTGTCTAGAGGAACCCACCAAATATAAAGTGCATCCTGGTCGAAAATGTGTCATACCTTCGTTGGAGAATCGTTCAGTGCCTACTTGAATATACTTTTCATATTCTTCTTTTCCTTCAGAAAGTTTTCGTTCGTTCTGGTAAGTACTCGTTTCTATTCTGGTTTTTATTTTCCAATGCATATACCATTGCATACTACCATGTTTGTATGTATTGTGTACATTTTTATTTACATATCCTCCATCCATGCCCCTTACATTATGTACAATATACTGGTTATGCTATGAATGTTTCTCACTGTACTGTATATATCATAAATCTCCCCAAAGCTTGAGCAGAAATTGCGCAGCTGAATTTGAGATCCTCAAAGGACCTCCCAGTTGCTAAAATAGGGTGCATTGCTTACATGAAAGATATATATTATGGGGTGCAGTGTGTGTGTGTGAGTGTGAGAGAGAGAGAGATATGTTATGGGTGCACTGTGTATGTGCTAGATAGATATATCATGGGAATCACTGTGTGTGTGGAACAGCCGAAAGCTGATTTTCATCTGTCTCTATGTCGAAAAGACCGCCATTTTTTTATTTATTTTTTCAGAATGGGTAAGTATACCGATTGGTATCCATTCATTTTTCGGAAATGCCACCACAGACCCGCCGCACCAACCAGAAAGGGGAGTAACACTCTCCAAGGAGTTTTAGGGTTGGGCAGTGGGTAAGGGAGGGTTAGAATTAAGGTAATGAAAGGGGAGGGTTAAGGTTAGAGTAATGGAAGAGGAGGGTTAGAGTCAGGCTGTGGGGAGGGGAGTCTTAGGGTTTGGCTGTGGGGTGGAAAGCCATTAGGGTTAGGCTTCATGGAAGATGGTCTTAAGTTTAGGCTGCAGGGAAGGGAGGGTTCAGGTAATGGAAGGGGAGGATTAGGGTTGGGGTTAAAGTTATGGTTACCTTTCAGCCCAGCGTCTTCTATCTTTATTGTATCGATTGCTATACCGAGAGAAAAGCAATGAACTTTCTGGGAGAAAATGGCCCTTGAAAAAGGGACATTTGCAGCGGTGACCCACACCCATGTGAGATAGATATATATATATATATATATATATATACTCAACGATTAGAGCAGCGCGTCCAGACTTGTAAATAAATGAATATATATATATATATACTCAACGATTAGAGCAGCGCTTCCAGACTTGTAAATAAATGATATCACAGCAAAGTTCGTTATGCCGACGTTTCAATTCTTTACTAGAATTTTCATCAGGGCAACTTTACATGTTACAAACATGAGTATACATAGACAAAAGTGTAGTAAAAGACTTACCACACCACGCTGTTTCCCTCCCCCAGGTCCCATGCCGGTGACGGACGCCGGCTTCCTGCCGCCAGAAGTGACGTGACGGGAAACGCGGTCGTCCCCAGTCGTCATGGCAACCTGTAAAATAAATGTGTATATAAAAAACATAAATAAGAATACATAAATGGAGGCTCAAACACTACAATAAAACTGACACATACCCTAGCACATACAAATCATTGGAATCAGAGTGCCATCCATTTGGACTTATATATATATATATATATATATATATATATAATATATATAATATTTTAAGGTGGACTGTTAACTAGGTTCTATATCTCTTTCAC
>WWET01001857.1:195802-210495 GCA_011038615.1 Limnodynastes dumerilii | reverse complement strand
GAATTTCTAAACGGCGAGTTAATGGCGATTTGACTGTTAATTAGTCAAACCGACCTTTATGAATACTGTGAGTTGTATGTCTTACATTGAAAAAAAAAAATCACAGTCACGATTTTAGGGATGGCGATTTTCCAGAGGCCTAATCTCACGTGAGTTTACCTTTTGTAAATACGGTGATTTCATTTTCACTGCAAATTCAGGTGAGTTTCTACAAAATCTCCCTTTGTAAATATACCCCCATATCCCTTTTCTCACACTATAATATATATTTCATATATAATATATTAAAGTCAAAAAAGCGGCACTCCAAAGAAAAAAGCTAGCTAAGGTGCCTTCAGATTAACCCTCACAGGTTTCACAATACATATGTCCAAATTGAGGCACTCACAGACTTCATATACAAAAATGTATTGGTACTCCATCAGTCCATCGTTTCAGGGAAATACATTCCCTTTCATCAGGGACACACAGTCATCAAACAACCATAAACCTAAGCAGATCTATATATAAGCAAATAGTGAATGATAGAACTTACCCCCACCACCGTTAACTGCAGAGTGTCGCATCAGGCGTCTGTGGGTCCGTCTGCCCGGCTTCCGACTAACTCTCATGACGTTACAGTTACCATGACAACCGGAATGCTGCTAGCTAAATCCTTCCACCGGGGACCGTTCCCCTGGCTACTGCTGATGCTATTACCTCCGCTATACTGAATCACCGCTAGTGTAAATAAACTCTAAAATAAAAATAAAATTATATGAACATTAAAATCAATGGTCCAGGATCCTTTTGAAACTAGTCATTTAAACTAAACTGAGTTATCAGATATACCTCTATACCTCTAAACGAACATTACTAAAGTAAACACACAGCAAAAAGGACCTGCCAAAATATATACAACCCACAATGCAAAATCCCATATAGAAAAGTATACATATAAGATACAATGTACCTATAAAAGAGGGGGATCAGGCCAGTAATATGGCACTATAAAAGACAAATTTTATCCCCTACAATGCCACGGTGTAATGATATATTACAAAAAACAAGAAAGAGGGAGTTTTTCGTTTATTTCCCCTGGGGCAACAGTTCCTAACTTATAGATCCATCTTGCTTCCAGTTTAAGTAGAGCACTGTCACGGTCTCCACCTCTAGGCGACCACGGAATATGATTGATTAATTTACACCATAGTTCAGGTATAAAGTGTCCTGCGGTCACAAAATGCTGGGCAACTGGTTGTTCAGAACTGCCCGACTGTAAGGCCGCTCTAATGCCAGACCTATGAAGGGCGAACCTTTCCCTAAAAGTTCTGCGGGTTTTGCCCACATAACAGAGTCCACAGGGGCACCGCAACATATAGACTACAAATTTTTACGAGAAGATTGTGCAATCAGAGGGCTGGCCCTGGTATACTGTGTAACCCAAGGCAATCTGTTGGCTTTCTTATGTTTGTCTTTGTTCATTAATAACAACTGTGAGCGTGGAATTGCCTTAGCCTTCTCCATGGCTTTTGTCAAAGTTACTCTGGAGTAGCCTCTGTTGATGAACTTCTGGTACATCTTTAGCAATTGTGCATCTCAGGTTGCCTCGCTGCTGTTGATGCGGCACACCCTTACAAACTGAAAAAAATCTAGTCCCCGGGATAATGACTACCGGAGATGGCTTTTAGCCAGGAGTAAGGTGTTTCTGTCAGTCTCTTTCTCATAAATGGTAGTATACAGGGTGTTGTCCTGTATAAAGATCGTTACATCCAGATAGTTAATGTCCGTTGTACTGCATGTGAACGTAAATTTTATGTGTTGGTCCATGGTATTAATGACCTCCATAGTGTTCACAAACACTTCCTCAGTGCCTTGCCAGATAATCAACCGGTCATCTATATATCTATTGAATAATAAAATGTGTTCACTTACACCTGGATTATTTAGGAAGAGTCTTTGCTCTACCTCGTACATATGGGCATTCGCAAAAGATGGAGAAACGGGGGAGCCCATAGCACACCCCGCAACTTGGAGAAAATACTGACCATCAAATAGAAAATAATTATGTTCCAAAGTGTATTGTAACAAAGACAAAAACAGGTCACTGGGAGGACCACAATATGCTGGGTTATCAGTGATAAGTTTCTTGGTAGATTAAAGACCTGGTCCATGAGGGATATTAGTATATAAAGATACCACATCAATTGTGCATAAAAGGATTTCAGTTGATGGCATTTGAAAGTCTTTCAAAAGATTTAACAAATGTCGTAGTATTCCGGACACAGGGCTGTAAACAAAAATCCAAAAATTCTGAGACTGGTTGACACAGAGAACCCCTGGCAGATATAATTGGACGGCCAGGGGGACTCCTTTTGTTTTTATGGAGTTTAGGTAATGAATAAATTATTGGTGCTCGGGGATGTTTGGTACTTAAAGCCATACAGACCTGTTCTGGAAGTGTTTTGGAAGCTGAAGCTTGTTGGAGAATTGAGTCTAACTTCACTGCAAATTCTGAAGTCGGATCTTTGTCCAACCTCTTATAGGTGTTGTGATCCTACAATTGTCTGTATAATTCCAAACGGTAGTCATCAATGTCTTGAATAACAAGCGCACCCCCCTTATCACCGGGGCGTGTCACAATATCAGTATATGAACTCAAATTCTTTAAAGCCATCCGTTCCTCCGGCGACAAATTATGTCCCATTGGTGGCCATTTACTGGTGATTTTTTTCACTGATCCAACAAACGGGAGAAGCATTTAATTGATGCATTCTGACCTAGTGATCTCCCTTCCATTGAAAGGGTTTAAAGGGGGTGGATGGTACAACATCATGAGAGTTGGTCAGAAGCTGGGCAGACGGACCCACGGGCACCTGATGCGACACTCCGGTTAACGGTGGTGGGGGTAAGTTCTATCATTCCCTATTTGCTTATATATAGAGCTGCTTAGGTTTATGGTTGTTTGATGACTGTGTGTCCCTGATGAAAGGGAATTTATTTCCCTGAAACATTGGACTGATGGAATACCAATACATTTTTGTATATGAAGTCTGTGAGTGCCTCAATTTGGACATATGTATTGTGAAACCTGTGAGGGTTAATCTGAAGGCACCTTAGCTAGCTTTTTTCTTTGGAGTGCCGCTTTTTTGACTTTAATATATTATATATGAAATATATATTATAGTGTGAGAAAAGGGATATGGGGGTATATTTACAAAGGGAGATTTTGTAGAAACTCACCTGAATTTGCAGTGAAAATGAAATCACCGTATTTACAAAAGGTAAACTCACGTGAGATTAGGCCTCTGGAAAATCGCCATCCCTAAAATCGTGACTGTGATTTTTTTTTTTCAATGTAAGACATACAACTCACAGTATTCATAAAGGTCGGTTTGACTAACTCACAGTCAAATCGCCATTAACTCGCCGTTTAGCAATTCGCCCTTGCCTAGAGGCGAGTTAGTGGCAATTCACCCTGCAATCCAGAAAAACACGTCAGTCTTGTAGACGTGTTTTTCTGAGTGTCAAATCCGACCGCAGCATGGTTGAAAGTTACACTCTGGCCTCTGACGTCATCATTTAAATAAAAGGCTGTCCCCTAGTGACAGAATGGCATTTGCAGAAGAAGAAAGAAGAGGAGAAGGAGCCAGACCCCTACGTGGCAAGATCTGATGACCCAGAGGAGAAATTCAGGCATAAATCACTGGAGATGAGGGTTTGTAAAACTTGCTGGGAGCATATACTGGTGTATTCTTTTTAACGGGGGGTATCTACTGGTGTATTCTTTTTAACAGGGGCATTTACTGGTGTATTCTTTTTAACGGGGGCTACTACTAGTGTGTATATTGAATGGGGCCATGTATTGTTTACTTAAATGTACGGGGGAATATAATGTTTTATGGACTGTAGAGGGGGCACATTATGGTTGCAGCGGCATAACATTAACCCTTGGCATGCTGCCGCTTATGGTACTATAAGGCACAGCATGCCCTGCAATATAAGGGCATTCTGTGTCTTATAGTACTATATTCTGCAGCATGCTAAGGGTTAATGGTATATTGCAGAAGCCATCCATTTTTAGTATAGAAAATGTGTTAAAATTCGCCGCTGTTAAAGGATTAATAGCAGCTATTTAAACCTTTAAAAATCACCAGATATCGTGAGAGTTTAGAAATAAACCAAGGGAACTCGCACCTTAGTAAATTCGGCGATCTTTGGTAAAAGTTTGATGGTGATGTTTGGTGATTTAAATCGCCAGAGAAAATTGCCCCTTAGTAAATCTGGCCCATTGTATTTGTTTTAATACACACTTTTCTTGTTCACATTATATTGTTTTTAGTTATTTTGTCATTTTTAATAAAATGTTAATAAAGTTTAACAATTTATGGTTTAGGGCAGGGGCTGATATCTTGTGGATGTGCAGTATCCTGTCTCGCACCTAGGGGCAAACTTGGACTATTTTGTGCTTCATGGTCATTATTTTGACCTGCCCCTAGGGGATGCTGTTGGACACTTAATTAATTCATTATCTCCTACCTGTTCTACCAGCTCCAATAGGACTTCCAATTACTGAGTGTTTGCTGGTCATTAGTAGTTGTTATGATGAGTTCATGGTGTGTGTATACTCTCTGATCTCCTGCCTGTTATGTTCTTGTGCTTTGTATACCAGCTGCCATCTGTCTGTATGTATTTATGTTCCTTGAATCCTTGCTATTATTTGTTTATTGTATTCTTTCATATAGCCTGCTCTGTTGTCTGAACTTCTGTTGGTATTTACGTACTCTTGTATTTTTGTATCCAGTTTATCTCTGTACCCCAGCATCTAGTCCTAGACTCCTAGACTCCTCTCTCTCCTTCACCCCCCTGCATCCGTGCTCCTCTCACTGCCCTGTCGCTTTCATTTCCGCAACATTGTTCGCATCAGACCCTTTTTAAGCGCAGACACCACTAAAATGCTCATTCACTCTCTTGTTATCTCCCGTCTGGACTACTGCAACATTCTCCTCTGTGGCCTCCCTCTGGTCCATCTTGCACACCTACAATCTATACTAAATGCTGCAGCCAGACTCATCTTCCTCTCCCAACACACTGCCTCCACCTCCCCTCTCTGTCATTCTCTACACTGGCTTCCTGTCCCTTTCAGAATTCTCCTCAAGCTCCTCACCACAACCTACAAGACTCTCTCCTCCTCTACCGCTCCCTCACCTCCATCCACACCCTCTCCCGTCCACTCCACTCTGCTGGTGATCGTCACCTTAACTCCAACCTTATAACTACTTCTCACTCCCGCATCCAAGACTTCTCCCGGGCCGCCCCTCTCCACTGGAACAACCTACCACTTCCTATCAGGCAATCCAGCACCCTCCAATCCTTCAAACGCTCCCTTAAAACCCACTTCTTCAGGCTTGCCTACCCTTCCTCCACCTAAGCTTACCTGCCCTCCCCTTCTTCATCATTGTGTCTCCTGTTTATTTACCCTCTCTCACTTAGCATGTTAGCTCTTATGAGCAGGGTCCTCCTACCTCCTGTCATCATCTCTCTACCCTGTCCTCATCACTTCCCACCTTTTTCTCTCTACTGTCTATCTCTCTCCTTATTCATCTGCTCCTACACACATATCCAGCATCTTTATTTTCCATACATATTGTTCTTCTATTTTTGTACTATATTTTATTTTTGCATTGTACCTTTATTGTATTCCTTATTCTATGATTTTATACCTTGTATTAATTATTGTATTGTATATGTAACTACTGGCTTTCCTACTGACTCTGTACGGCGCTGCGGATACCGTGTAGCGCCTTATAAATAAATGTTAATAATAATAATAATAATAATAGTGTTTCCAGCTACTCCTGCTTTACTCCCTCTGATTCCTGTTCATATATGTACTCTGTGGTGTTTATAGCCTGTGGTTTATCTAGTCTTGTTTCCTATATTATTGTATTCTTATTGCTGCTACTATTTACTATTCACTATTCACTGGTTGTCTGTATTACCTTGTGGGCACTAATAAATACTGTTTATCTTATCACTCCTGTCTGGTTATTATTCCTAACTACACCTGGTGCTGCATTCCAGGGATTGTGACCTGCTGGGTATTCTGCTACACAAGCCTGTCCCCACCACCAGGGGCCCTAGTGAAGAGCAGTCCCCAGTTAGATTCCATACCCTGGGAGCAACCTTGTAACAATATACCTTTGCTAAACCCGCCTACTTTCTGGTTGGCGCCTCCTAGAGTTGATTTGGTCCCACATACATGAGGCCACTTCTAGAATTTTTTCCAGGGCCACTTTATTTTCTCAGTCCACCCCTGCACTTAAAGACCCAAAAACTTTTTACCTTTAGGGCTTTACTTCTATTCTCATCTGTCCTACATAATATACAAAATGTTGGGCATCTGTAATATAATCAATGCAGTTTCACTGAAACGGATCAATATTTTAAGTCCAGCGGCTAAAAACTGTTGTTACCTTACTAAATAAATACTCATCTTAGCTGGTAGACATATGAAATTTGGAACAAAATTTACTAAGCTGGCCATAGCAACCAATCAGATTCCAGCTTTCACCTTCCTATTACATACTAGTAAATGTTAGCTAGAATCTGATTGGTTACTATGGACAACATCTCCACTTTTTCTTTCCTGCAGCTTAGTAAATCTGACCTTTGGTTTCAAAATTTGTAAATAAAAGGTCTTTTAGACCGCATATACGCAATCTACGCATCGAAACGATACGCAGATTACGTACAATAGCTACTACGCATGCGCAGTAACTATTGTTCATTGAATTACGTCCGTCTATGGAAGACGGACGTAGTTCTGGATCCGGGCCATTGTGCTTAAATTATGCTCCATAGTAGGTTTCTGTATGATATAATATTGGTAAATTATAAACATGGAGGATGATTAGCATGCCCTCACTGTGCTATTAATATACAACTCCCCTCACACTATCTTTATTGAGCATTCCGCAACCGGCCTGTCTTAAAAAGCCTTCTAGTCTGGTAGCAAGATGCTAGACAATGACTTTATGAAATGGGCACTGTAATGGCTTAGAAAGATAGACTTGGACAGATGGACAATAAAGATGAACAAAATGCCCCATGTTCCTAAAAAATGATTATGTATGACTGGTGATATATGGGTGAAAATACTGTTTAATGCAATATATTAAATTATCAAGCACTGTCAATAAGCAGTTTTGTACTCAAAGCAATATCATGAATGCAGTATTACCACAAAGGATTGGAGAAAGGATTTTTCTCTAGCTTATTCTTAAGTTCAGTCAGGTGCATAGCTAGCCAACCCATACCCAAAATCTGTTTACCATATGGAGACCTGCTTTTTGTATCTGTTGGGTAGAATTCACAGCCCATATGTACTTAGAAAATCTTTTAGTATGCATTGCAGGTGAATGTAGGCTGAAAACTTAATTTATGGTCTCACTTTGATTACAAAATTGCTTACTGACAGTGCTTTGCAAAAATTATATATATATATATATTCCCTCTGAAGATGGCAGGATTGCAAAAACAGCTGTCGGGGTACACCGAGGATGGAGTTCAGGTTATATGTGATCTGCCATGTCCCTGATGTTTTATAGATGATCCTTATGGACATTGGGCCGGATCCTGATCTACGGGCACCTTACTGCCGCCTGTGGTCAGTACGGCCACCATCGGAGTGGGGAGTGCACCCCTCGTGCACTCCCGCTGTTGGGAGTAAATCTGGACACGTAAATCCTACCCTAACTTTTATGATCGTGACGGGGCTTCCTCTGCCCCATCCCCTAATTTGTATGCCTATCTCCAAAGTAAGGGACGACATGCGTAAAGGGGGGAAATACCCCTTTTCATAACAGCCACTATAGTTACGGCCGCTGGCCCTTGCGGCATCGTATGAAGGTTGTGGTCATGCGCACAACCTTCAAAACAGGGGAATTACGGCTGTGCAGCTCGTAATTCCACTGGCGGCCCTACTTCTGGATCAGGATTATTTTGAATACCGTGGATACTTTGCAAGTTGATTAATACGACAAGTTCTAGGATTCCATAATTCTCTGTGACTGCTATGAACTTTACTTGCACTATTTATTTATTTTTGGGTGTGGATGGGCTTTTAAACACTTTTTGTTTTTTGATACTTTTTTTGCCTGGTATGAGCGAATATTGTGCCAATTTGTCATTTATAGTAATGAATCTTTCAGTAAAGTCTACTTACCGTTCATTTTGTGTGACTTTATGGCCTGTATTCAGAGTACCGGACGTATAACATATGTAAATATAGTAAATGCGGCCTGAAAACACATAGGCCCGGTACTCTGAATACGGGCCTATGTGTTTTGCACCTACAATAAGGAGTGCTGAGTGGAGTTGTTGGGGCCAATTCAGAGCTGCGCTTCTGTCTATTTTTCAGACGGAAGCGCAGAGAAAATAGCCACTGCACATGCTCGGATCGGGAGCGCGCACACCATCCGACTGTGTCTGCGTCCGACCGGGCTGCGCCTGTGGAGGAATATTTAAATTAGAAAAGAGTCGCTTTTTTCATTAAAATATGGTTTCCACTGCGGTCCGCTGGCTGCTTAATTAGCCGTACATTTGCACCATCTCAAGAGATGGTGCAAAGTGTAGACACAGCTCAGCAGAGCTGAAAGAAAAAATAAAGGTAATTAAAGAAAAAAAAACTTTTAGTAAAAAAAATAACCCCTTCCCCCGCCTACCCCGCAGCCACCGTGACCGAACTATATAAATAAATAAAAAAACGGCCCGCCCGGGCATGCTGCCGCTAGTAGAACTACTGGTGCAAGCATGACCATGAATGACAAGGCATGCTTGCTCTAGTAGCACTATTATAGGCAGCATACCTTGCCCCAAAAAACGTTACTGTGCCCTTCCAAAAAATAAAAAATAACGTCCCAAGTATCCCCCTATAATAAGAAATTATACAGCAATGTAAATACCCCGTCCCTATCATTTAAAAAATGACAGTGCCCACAGAGAATAAATAAAAAAACATGACATGTGCCCGTTACAAAAAAATAAAAAAAATGTCCACATAAATTAAGAAAAAACATACTTACCTGCTCTGATGGGGGTCCAGTGTTGTAAGCTTTTGTCGGCCCTGATCCAGAACTAAAAAGCCGATCTGCGCATGCGCTGGGCAGATGTTGCCCTGCGTAACTACGGAAACCCCCAATCGGGCGTCCGTAGCTTCAGCGTAGTAACGCTGGATGGGGCGTCCCCCAGCGTTACTACGCTGAGGTTAGTGCAGGGAGGCGGGGGGAGGAGATATGATCAATATATACAAATACATCATGGGTCAATACAGAGAACTTTCAAAGGAACTTTTTACCCCAAGGACTGTACACAGGACACGGGGGCACGCACTAAGGTTAGAGGAAAAGAAGTTTCACAACCAGCAAAGGAAAGGGTTCTTCACAGTAAGGGCAGTCAGGATGTGGAATTCACTGCCAGCAAAGGTTGTGATGGCAGTTTCACTTGATATGTTTAAGAAAGGATTAGATACATTTTTAGCAGAAAAGTACACACAGGGTTACCAGGACCGCTAATTTAAATGAAGGGCAGTAGTGGAGCCAGGGAGAAATAGGACGGCCATCTTGGGTCAGCAGGGATTTTTATTTATTTATCTTCCTGATTGCAACAGTTTGGAGGCTGCTTCATATGGCTTAACTTTAAATATAAAGATATGGATCGCAGGAGATCCAAAATAGGTTGAACTTGATGGACTGATGTCAACCTCATCAACTATGTAACTATGGGCCTGATCCAGACCTACGATGTAGCGCTGAGCGTACTAACGCTCAGCGTAACATCGTGGGACTCCCCCTGACACTCCCCCTGCCCCATCATATTTACCCTCGCTTATGGCGGCTGAATGCTACCCTAACTTCAGCCGGCGTAAGCGCAGGTAACTACGGTGGGACGGCGTCATAGTTAAGCAACTCCCAGCCTCATTACCCTGCCACCCCCCGCCTCCCTACACTAAACTTTGCGTAGTAACGATGAGGGACGGCCCCTCCACCATTACTACACTGTAACTACGGACACACGATCCACGATTGGGCGTTTCCGTAGTTACGCCGGGCAACATCTGCCCGGCGCAAGCGCAGATTGGCTTTTCAGACGATCTTACGCTTACGCCCGCCGTAGTTACTATGGCGGGGGTAGGTCTGGATCAGGCCCTATGTAACTATGTAATAATACAATCAAAAGACTGTTTCACCAGATATCTTACCAGTGTGTACTGTCCAAAGATCTCCTAATAGACACAGTGCAAAATAGGATATCTTTCCATCGTTGATCTGGCATATCAGGAACTACAAAAGATCAAATCAAAAGATCAGAGATCTTTTTTTTCTGAGCATCTTTGCATAGTACACTGGTAAGATATCTGGTGAAACAGCCTTTTGATTGGGTTATTGGAAAGATTATGGTCATGTGTAGGTCATTTACGCAATCTACGTACCACTTAGCTACGTAGATTGACTCAGTTCGGTCTATAAAGACCGCACAAAGTAATTAGGTGTGCTAATGCCGCCTCAGGGTGGTTTGAGTGAGAAGTGGGAGGGGGAGGCTTTCTCTGTGTGTATTTTCCTTCTTAGAAAGAAAAATATACATGGTTACTTAAGGAAGCCCTATGGTCTTAAGTGCCATAAGGTTCCTAAAAACAGGGGTGGGTCGAGGAGCAGTACAGGTGAGTTGGGTGCAGATCTGTCCACACTTAACTCACTCTTAATTGTGAATACGGTCCTATCTGCTGAAAAGCCCCAGTGTGTACCCTGTTTAAAAGTATGAAGAGAGACACCATCCCATTAGCATCTTGCTGATAATCTCAATCTCTGCAAATTGTGTCCATCTGTACCTCCACTTTTATATTTAACCACGCCACATCACACATTAAGAATACTATACTTTTCCTTTGTTTCATGCATTATATTCTTGATATCTCAGTCATTGTTACATATGGATCACATTTTGACTTCATTTGAAATATTTACCCTTGTAACTCTTCTCATCACAACCCCCGTCCCCAATTCTCCACTTATCACACCATGTATCACACACTCCTACTGTTTTTAGATTTGTGGCAATTTACCATTCCATTACCCTAACTCTCCCTTCCTAACAGCCTGACCCTAAGACTCCCCTCCCTGCAGCCTAACCCTATGATTCCCCTGCCCGCAACCTAAACCTAATATTCCTCTCCTTGCAGCCTAACCCTAAGACTCCCCTCCCTGCAAGCTAACCCTAAGACTCCCCTCCCTGCAGCCTAATTCTAAAACCCCCTTCCCTGCAGCCTAACCTAACTTGTTCGGTCGTTGCAGCGGGTCTGCAGTGATGTTTCCGAATGAATTAATGGGTAAGTATACTGGTTGGCAAACTTACCCATTCATAAAAAACATAAAAAACATAATTCACAATGGTGATATTTTCATAGGTGAAATATAAACCTGACCAAAATCAATCCATTTCTAAATTACTGTTTAAAATGAAAGCTGCTCAGTACTTGTAATTTATAGGCAAAAGCAAAGTATTCTAACTGCATGAAAAAATACATACGTTTTCCTTCCTCTGCAATTTACCTGATGTACATGCCCTATTGCTGTAAATACATATCTATTTTCAAAATAAATGTTTTTTTTAATTCATTTAGTTAATTTAGTTAAAATAAGTCTATTTTATTAATTGTGGAATACATTAATACATAATGTGGTGCTATAATAGTAGTATATAGTACATATTTTACAATTGTATTTTGCCCTAGTACAGGTGATAACACAATGTTACATTAGACTACAGTTTCTGTCCTGTAGTAAAACTAGTTCCTGTTGCAGAGTATTTCCTGTAAACAGTTAGAGTGCAAGTTACAACTCATGCTTCAGAATCCCGAAGACAAGACAACCAGTAAGAAAACACAATCACTGTACAATGTATTTTATATGCACTTTTAGTTATAGTTTGCCATATTTTCTGATAATGTTAGAATGTTTGAATATGTCAATTTGCACTATATGTTGTGGAATTCAGTATGATTCTGTAATGCACTCAGGGCTGCTGTGTTATAACTTTCCAGGAAGTCAGACTCTCTAACACATTAAGGAGGAAAGGGAGGGTAAAGGAAAGGTGGAAGCAAAGACTGAAGTTGATTATTAGAAAACAAAGCTTATGTAGATATTTTGCACACGTAAACTTTCAGCAAATGTAGTTTTTTATGAGACAGTGTAAGTAACAAACAGCACAGTTATAGACACTGAACAAGAAGCCTACCTAATTTCTGTGCAGTCACCATGTAAAAAATGGGGATGATACAAAAAACAGGATTGTACTAAGTGTTTAACCCAGCCCTTAATGTACTATTTAAATTCCCCCTCCCATCTTGTGTACTTGCATTATGCAACCTGCTCCTTCCTCCCCTACAAAAAAAAGGCGCCCATCATGGAAGACTGAATCCAAATCCATGCTGGGAGCCTTATAAGTAACAAGAGTGAAAAACAACCAAGTGTCTGGATCTGTTTCAAACACCCTTAATTCAATTGTGTTGCAATTGTGTATTACATGTATAAAGTGCAATACAGTGAAACAAGCTTCGATGTTCTGCTTTTCTTCTAGACCAGGCCTTTCCAGCCTGTGGCCCAACAGGTGTTGTGAAATTTTGACTCCCATCATGCTTTAACTACATAGGCATAGCTAAACAAAGCATCCTGGGGATTGTAGCTTCACAACACCTGTTGGACAACAGGTTGGACAGGCCTGTTGTCGACCGCCCGATCTGAACAACTGTTCTGTGCTCAATATCACTTTCCATGGCTACCCCTAACATCCACAATCCAGGCTCACCCAACGTTTACCTGGCACTTTAAGTGCAGTGAGAGTGGGGTTTATTCTAGTGGGATATATTCAGTTTCGGATCTGATTAATAATATTTGAACTCCATACTGACCATTATACAGTATATACATTTGTCCAGGTCTCTAAACTATGGGTCAGATTTTTGCTCTTAAAGATTGGCAAACCACATACTCTGTAATATATAAAACACAGCTTAGAACATTCCAATTCCAACAGGGGAACCTAGATTCATCAGGATTTTTAAACAACACACAGTTAGACATATAAATCATATTGATTGATCGCAGACCAAGTATTGCACAAACATATATGAACAGTAGCCTGAGTATATCTATACCACATAAAACATTTGTATCAGAGACCAGTAATTGAAGTGGGCCAGTATACGGCTGTATGGCATACTGGCACTTCTGTGAGTCAGCTCTGAGTAAGAATACAGCTGCTCATAGAATTTTAAGATTCTGTGAGCGGCTGTATTTTTACTCAGTGCGGGCTCACAGAGCCTCTTAGGACCACCGACAGAGGAGCGTGAATGTGGCGGGAGCTTGACAGAGCTTGCTGTGTTGTACTGTGCACAGCCACAGCTCTGATCAGAAGACACAAGCGTGACCTAAGGTTACGCGAGCGTCATTAGTCTGCAGAGTGCATGCCGCAGAGAAGAGAGCCAGAAGACAGGAAAGGTAAGTTTATTAGTGTTCTTTTAGAAAGCAGATGGGGAATGGGGATTTGGAATGGAGGAGTGGGAAGCTGGATATGTAAGTGGCAATAAGGCTGAATGGATACATATAGAGGGGCAATAATTCTGGATGAACACAGAAAGAGGGGCAATAAGGCTGGGTGGACACAAATAAAGTGGGGGGCAATAAGGATGGGTAGACACAGGAGGGGCAATAAGGATGTGTGGACACTCATAAAGTAGGGGCTATAAGACTGGATGGACACAAAGATGGGACAATAAAAATGGGCAAACTGAAGGAGGGGACAATAAGGCTGACTGCACACAAATAAAGGGGGGCAATAAGGCTGGGGGGTCAGTCATAAATTGGGGCAATAAGACTGGTTGGACAAACAAGGAGGGGACAATAACGTTGACTAGACACAAATAAAGAGGGGGCAATAAGGCTGGCTGGCTGGGCACACAAAAGGAGGGGCAATAAGGCTGGATGGACACTCATAAAGAGGGGGCTATAAGACTGGACAAACAGAAGGAGGGGACAATAAGGTTCACTGGACACAAATAAAGAGGGAGCAATAAGGCTGGCTGGACACACAGAAGTAAGGGGCAATAAGGCTGGTTGGACACACAGAAGGAATATGCAATAAGGCTGTCTGGGCACACAAAAAGAGGAGTAATAAGGTTGGTTGGACAAACAGAAGGAGGGGACAATATGAAACGGCCCTGTGGGGAGTGATCATTGTTTTTCCCTAGCGGTGACCAGATCATTTCATTAATCATGAAGCGTTTAGTGTGAATATCATGACCCACATGACATGTACACAATGTGATTACTCATTGTTGACCTGTTTACTTTGCCAAACTCAAGATACATCTGGTGCTGAAATTTTCATACCCCCACTTCTAAATTTCCACTTCGTAGACTGTCAGAGATATTAAAAGGGGAGCCAGCAGCTTCTCGTATTTTATTTCACTATTTCTCTATTTCTGTTTCCATTTACTTAGTCTATATACAGTTAACATATGTTCTCAACTTTCTCTTTTATAGTGTGGAATCATTATTGATCAACATTTTAATATTGATTATTGAAGGGAAAGGAGTGAGCAGTGCACATAAAGTGATTCAACTTTTTCTTTCCACATATTACATATATAATATATA
>WWET01001857.1:165929-179514 GCA_011038615.1 Limnodynastes dumerilii | reverse complement strand
TTGGTTTATCTTTCTGACTCATTCCAAAGATTTTTAAAACTTTGAGCCTGGTTATTTAGCAAATAATTTGATTTAAAAGAGCTGGGTATGTGACCAACAAAACATGTAAACTTTTTCATTTTTAAATTACATTTGTATAATGTGCTAAGTATTTTATCTAACTTGTATGTAATAGGAGAGTCAGAGCTATAATCTCATTGGTTACTATAGGCAACATCCTCACTTTTCCTATTCTGCAGTTTATTAAATCTACCCCATGATCTTGCAACATTCGTCAAGGTTAGCTACTATAAAATTCATATGAATATTAACTCATTTGATGACAAGAAGCCAGAGACCTATCTTTAGATTAATTAGAGCTTAATTAGACTGTTTTCTGACTGTTATAAGACATGGAATTCTTCCCAAGTAACAAAGAAACGTGTAACGGTTTGCACTGAATTTTGGAACGATAGTGTCTGCTGTTAATAAGAATGCATGTCTCGTAACCAGTAGATGACAACATTTTACTGGTGTGATTCCTTTCTTAAGGAAAATTACCCTAAAGTTAGCACTACTTTTAAATAATAATGAGCTTTTGTATTTCCAAGATTATCAATAACGGTGTGTAGCTATGTAAAAATCAATCTTTAGACCAATAGTAGATGAGTGAAAATGTATCATAGAAATGTGCCAGTTGGTCAGCATGTAAATTGTTATTTTATAATTGTTACATCAATATATAACATAACTATCACCCATCCATTTAAAACCAATAAAAGCCATTAATTTATCAGGCTTTTTAAGTCTGTTCTTTATTGTTAGTTGCAACTGCACTGCAATGTATATTTAGGTAAATATTTAATTGTTAAAAAAATGAAAATATCAGAAGCGCTTTGGATACATATGAAAGTTTATTTAAAATAAAAAGATAAGCAAATAACTCTCACTAATAATAGATTCTGTAGCTCATTAATACTTTGTTCACACTATAATGCCAATAGGCGAAACAAATTGATACAAAGTATTTGTACACATAAATGTAATAATGGACAAGACTCCTGGTTCCCTATAGGACAGATGGTTTGCAGCTTTTAATTTGATAGATAACAGGTGATGTGCCACTCTTTGTTCTTCTGGAGCAGATGATAGTTATACAGTCCAATCTTTTACCACTTTGTCCTCTATTAAAATATCATGTCTGTCCAGCAGTACAGTCTGTGGAGATGGTAGTGTTTTATATATATTGTGGGACCTGGCAGATGAATGCATCAAGCACCCAATGTAGTAGTCAGCAGTCGGACGGACGGTCCCCAGAAGTTTGGAAAAGTTTACACTGCAGTCGGCACAGAGCAGTAGCGATACCCCAAGATGCTTGGTCTCCTGAGAGGTAGAACTTGGGCTGACAGTTTCTGTTAGTGGTACGATGTCTTGACCAGCGTAAGGTCAGCAATCAGACTGTCAGTCCCCGGGTGTATAGAGCAGCTTGCGGTATGTTCAAAAATAAGCTAGTTAATTATGTAGACATAAAAACATATTCAATAACTGTTTGTGTGCCCTGTTTTTATACACTAAGTTATGAGGAAAGCATTGTAACTTGCACATATTGCTTTGATAAGTGTCATACTGCTCTTTCCAACTAGTTTCACACCATAATGTCAAAGTAACCCCATAATGGATAAATGTCGACAAATAAAAGTATTGGTTTAGTTGCAAACATCCAACAAGTGAGGACTATCTAAAGTCTTTTGAATGACTGTACTGGTCTGACTATTTTTTCTGCTATAATCAAAATTTTGATAATTCTTAACTTTGAAAAGCCTAAGCTCTAAATGATTGTTGTCTGCTATGACATTATTATTATTATTATTATTATTATTATTATTATTCTCTTGTTTAATATGTGATGTAACCACTCTTTCTTGGGAAGTAACCTACACCATACCAACTTGAATGACTTCTGTAGGTTATGCTTTTTTATTTTTTATTTATTTATTTTTTTGGTGTAGTGGAGGCATAAGAACTGTTAACGCTAAAGTGCAGATTGACAGCAGTCAGGTGACTTGCAAAGCACACTGGGAAAAAAAACAATACATATAGATCGCTGAGCCTTATGCCAGGATACATTCTTATTGTGTTCTAGGACTGTTGCTTACTGTTGCTCAATCAACTGGAAATCTTAATGGACAACCTCCATTTCCAGCACAGTTTAGCTTTTATGTAACACTGGTTCAGTGAACAAGTTAAGATCATTTTATCGTGTTGAATGAAACATGGTTAATCATGCATGCAGGTGATGGCCTGGCCTGGTTGTGTGTACTTATTACTAGCATATATAGCACAACACATTTATGTTCTTTGTGCACTTTTTAGGAACACCTAAAACCAAGGAAGTAATTGTTTAGAAATTAGACTTGACTTGCATTAAAAAAAGATAGCACAAAAAGTGTGTTGTCAGTGTTATCAATGATTTTGTTTTTCTGTAGAGGCTGTTAAATGAAGGGTCATGGCAGAAGAGATAGTTTCTGGTAGTAGTGAATTGCATTTGGCCACTTCATGCTGTTGAGATAGGTATCCTCAACATTTTAATCAGTTGTACCATTGTCTGTGTTGCTCGTCTTTCTATTTCATTCTGCTGTGTTGGGGCTTGACAAATAGCCGGTCGCCATGGCATTTAGAAATTGGGACATTGCTACCTGAGTACCTTGAAGGAGAAACCTGCATGCCCACTTAAACAACTAGGACAGAAGCACAATGCTGGTTGTCTTGTAGTTACAGTGGGCGAGAGCTTAGTGGTGGGTGGTTGATCCGCAGGACTGCATGTGGTTGCTTTGCTTGAATCAGCCGGACTGCTGATTTATACAATGTCTTTATAAATTAATGTTTGTGTATATATTATTTTTGTTTAACCCTGGCCTGATACCTAATTTCTGCAAATTTGTCCTGCCCTATGTAATAACTGTTCAGATCAGTTTTCTATATGATGACTACATAATCACTCCAGTTGGAGTAGATGATTGGTGGTCTGCTTCAAATGATGCTGAGCACTCCGGGTGATCTGCACAATTACAGTACAGTGTATGGCAACAACTTTTTTGTTGGTCCGTTAACAATATTATCAAAAAACCTTCCAATCCAATAATTGAATTATTTAGTGTGACTGATCCAAAATGTTGTAACAATACTGTTAGATGTTGCAGTAAGGTAGGAAAAATTTGTTACGGGTATTTACAGCCATACAATGTAATTCTCTGGACATCATTCTGTATGGTATGTGGCCATGCTTACAATTGAAGGCTGACTTAAGCTGCATTCACTCTGTGATTCATTGGAACGATATTGAAAGAATGTTATTACTCCCCCAAGTTTCATTTATTTCGTTTTTATCTTTTGTGATAATGAAGGTTGCATCGGTTTATTTGCTTTTAAAAATGCCCTAAAAATCGCGATCACCCGTGGTCCAATGTGAGATAAATGTGGGTAGTGCGTATGCATGTACAACCATTTGTCTGCCTTTTCTAGCATTCTTCTGTGCACCATAGACAGACTGTAAGATCTGTCTTTTACTTGTTATTAATTACCAAAAGTTCCAACATAACATTGTAATGATTCCTGATTGCCTATATGTAAAATGGGTTCATGTGCAGTACTTTTTTTTTATTTTTTATTTTTTTTATGAACTGCTAACAAAAATCTCCCTCTATACATAATCTGTTAATATAAAGGGTTAATAAAGAAGTTCTGTTCAACAGCAAAACTCTTAGTTAGCAAAAGCAAATACCCTGATTTGTTTCCGACAGGTAGAAAAAAAATCCCTAAAGAGCTAAAGCTGGCCATGCACTAGAGCGATTATTGGCCCAATCATAAAATAATCGTTGAGCAGGCTTAAAGTCGCTCAAGTATGTGGTAAAGATGGATTTCTAAAACCTCAGATTATCATGCCAGACGGGCACTGGGACGATAATCTGATTGAAGGGAATTCCCGATTATCGTCTTTAATTACCTGCAAGAACAGTCATTAAAGAGACAGACAGGCAGTTAAACTCCAGCCAGTAAATGGAGGTGCCACACACTACTCTCTGGAGTTTGTCAGTCAGCCAGTCCTTTAGAAAGCTGCAGAACATCTCAAACTGAGAAACTGAAACTGCTGTCAGTGTGAGAGGTTCTGCACAAAGAGGACGTGGTGCTGTGCAGTGTGTGTGTGTGTGTGTGTGTGTGTGTTTTTTTATTTATTTTCATTCATACATTTTTTGTTCAGTCTGCCAATAGGCTAGCTGCAGGGTCTCCTTCAGACATTATCGCTCCCAGCCTCTGCTGTGTATGCCACTGATATCAGGACCTTTCGCTAGGGGAAAATCATTCCAAATATCGGCCACCACACACTGGGAGCGATAATCTCTCCATTGTGTGGCCAGTTTAAGAATAGCAACAAATTCTTTATTTTGGAAACCATGTTGTTGCTGAAGCCATTTAAATGGATATATGACATACAGGGCTTTTGAGCTGGGGAACCAATCACAGGCTACAATTGAGGCTTATTGGTTTGGGCATTTGGGACTGCTACACTTGTAATCCATAGGTGCGACGTAAACAAATGCAATTTATGATTGGATTTTTTATTTTGGGTGAGATGGGGAATATTACTTTTTCCTTTCAGTGTATGGAACATAAGTCTTTGATCTTCATAACACACCTGTGATTTACATAAAAACCTTTTGCCAATAAATCAGGGTGGCTATAGAAACCTGCTCATGTCACAAGGAAAGAGCAGCTATTGGGGTTGAAGAACTTGGTCATGTAATCCAGTATCAGTAGCTACAATAAAGAGCTCTATATACTGGGATTGTTTTATACCCCTTTTACATTGCTACTAAAAATCCAGGTTTTTGGTGGTGACTCTGGTAAGTTGCAATGTGAAAGGTTCGGACATGGGTTTTTCAACACGAGTCTCATCGGCTGTGGGGCTCTGGTTAGAACGGCCCAATTTGGAAAATGGCCGTTTCCTCCCAGCCACTTGCGAACTTTATTAAAAATAGTCCCCCACTCCTTTTCCTAATTTTAACCCTAAAAGCCCCTTCTCAATGTCAGGTAAGACCTATGACCCAGAATTTCCTTGGTCTATCCTGCTGGACGTAATGGGTTTTTCTTAAATACCTGGCAAATAACACTGCAATTATCCGGATTGAAAACGGTTTTAGTTAGATATGAATATCTGCTTTATGCCAAAGGCTTGTAATTCTATGGACACAGATGCTATTTGCAATGCATATTTTAAACGTATTTCCTATATTTTCAACGAGGTTATACATTTTTTTTATAATCCTTAAATGTTATTTTTCTCTAGGTAAGCTTCTTCATAAACCCTTGTCCTATGCAATGTTTATGACCCGTTTGTTATTGTGCTGTTCGGTATTTCTTGCTATAACATAATTGTGAGTCTCCTTTTTATGGTACTCTGCCTGTAGTCATAGACTTTATGTTGTCATAGACAGGTCTTTAGAATTGACAGCTAGCCAGGGCCGGATTAAGGTCTGCGGGGGGGCCCTGCTTCAAATTAACATACAGAAAAATTGCCCCCCCTATTTATTTGCATCTAGTTAGCCTTATTGCCCCCTCCTTCTGTGTCCAGCCAGCCTTATTGCCTTTTTATGTGTATCTAGTCAGCTTTATACCCCCTACTTCTGTATCCAGTCAGCTTTATACCCCCTCCTTCTGTGTATTCAATCAGCCTTATGTCCCTTCCATCTGTGTCCAACCAATCTTATTGACCCCTCTTTGTATCCAGTCAATCTGATTGCCACCTTTATGGGTTTCTAGCCAACCGTATTGCCCCCTTTTTTTGTGTCCATTCAGCTTTATTGCCCATCCTTTTATTTTCAGAACAATGTTGCCTCCCCTTTGTGTCCACCCAGCCTTTGTGCCCCTCTGTGTAAATCCCCATTCCACTTTTTTAAAAAACTTTACAATAAACTTACCTTTGCTGCCTCTCCTCCGGCTCTGTCCTCTGCGGTGCGCGCTCTGAAGAATTGTGACGCTCCTCCTCTTAAGCACACTATCGCAGCTGCTGGAATATGACGGAGGCTGCGATACACTGTGCTTAAGAGCAGGATGTCAATCACTGACATCCATCCTCTTTCACGGCAATTTGTGGTGGCCCTTTGTGTGTGGGTGCCCCGGGACCGCCCCGATTGCCCCATGGATAATCCGGCCCTGCAGCTAGCGCTGATAACCTGTTTGCCTTATTATGACTGAATCAACACTGGGTTTGTCATGATATCACCTGACAGCAGCTTATTCATGTAGTTTCATTTTAAAGGGTAATTTTTGTAGTTTCCTTGGGAAAGGTCACAAGTGAGTAACTCAAAGGAATATATTTATTTTTGAACATGTGCAATCCTTGGTTGTCTCTATTAGGTGTGTTTAATTCATCATTCTTTGTATAAAGTTTATTATTTTTTACTGCCATTGCTTCCCTTTACTGCATAGAAAATGATATCTGCAGTTTTCCTATTTACTGGTAATGAAAAGCAATTCTTAAATATTGATTATGCACCCCATATTCTTTCAGACATCAACACTTCACAAAACCTCAAACACTGAAAATGTTACAATGATCCCTGTGTTAACTTCGAAAAAAGCAAGTGAATTGCCTGTCAGTGAAGTTGCCTGGATTCTTAAGGTGAGTCATGAATTGTTATATTTTTGATTTTTAAATAAGCGATGTCCTATTTATTATAAGCATGTATGGCAGGGCTCGCCAAATCCCGATCCCTAGTTTTGCAAGGCAAGAAGACACTTTGATCTAAGTAGGACTTGGGGATGCACACCACGTGGCTGCTTCAAGAGTTAGCATTGCGGCCACAACACTTTGCTGGCCAAGTTGTAGACTTGTTAACCGACTGCGTATCAAGCCAGACTTCTAACCCACTGCCAATTTAACTTCGCAGAATTTGAAAAAGCTCCACCTGTGCAAGGGGAGTAGGTGGTGTGTTCTATAGCATGCATTTATATAGTAGGGATCCCTTAGCAGATTTCTTAATGTAGCACAATCAGATTTTACGGATCAGCACAACAACAGCTACCTGATGTGGATTCCTGTATATGGAAACTCTGATATTGTGAGTATTCATCAATCCTAGAAACATTATTGATGATATGCAGTTTATCTATTTTTGATCCTTTGCAGCACACCGGTGTGGCTCCCCGCTAAGAATAGCCCTATTTTGATAGGGCCATTCTCCCATTGCTGTGGCATTGCAGAACTTTATTTTAGCATAACTTTTTTTTTTTACATTTTTGGAAGTTCTTTCTTAAGGAACTTGTTTCGGATTTAAAAGTGATGAAGAGTACTGCAGAGGGAGGCTACGAAAAACATTTTGTTATGTTACAAATACTACATGCCAAACTGACAGTGATGCAAGGTGCTGGAATGACTACTTTGATATGTGGATCATGCAGATAAGAATAACGCAGAGAAAAGGTGAAGTTGTACAGTGCTGCTACATTGAAGTTGTACAGTGCTGCTACATTGAAGTTGTACAGTGCTGCTACATTAGGGAGGTGGGCATAATGGCATCAATCTGATGGACAGAGGCAAAACACAGCAGAGGCACTCATGACAGGTAACCAATGCAATGGTTAAGAGGCAGACACTCGCATATTTTATAGGGGGAGGGAAGCACAAACATGAGCACAAGAAATACGCTTATGGTCCAATTAACGCGTGGTGGAGGTGGGCAGACATTTTTAATTGAATTGTGCGTATTTTTTCGTGCGTCGGCTGCGTATTTTTTTAAAAAAAAATGTGCTCAATCGAATCAGGTCCTAAAAGTCCCCAGAGAGGTAAGTTACCGTCCGGTCTGCCGAAAATGAATTTGTGAGTCTGCCGATCGGCAGACTCCCATTTGTAAAAAAAAAAAAAAATCCTATCGGGAAACCCCCATTTGTAAAAAAAAAAAAAAAAAAAAAATTCTAAAATGGCTGCCATTCGAAATTGAGACAGCCAAAAAGGAACTTTCGGCTCTGTCACCTAAAGGCAGCTCATCGGAGCGGAGACTCCCACCACTTTGGTTGTCAGTATACCAGGACTTTATACGCTAGGCTGAGCAACCATCAGAAGTTTTTCTTATTTGTGAAGGTTTTTATCCACACACTAGTGCCTGACTTACAAATTGTCAAATTTTTCTTTAACAAACATTGTCAAATTTTTATCTAACAAACATTGTGCCTAAATATTATGTGAACAATAAGGGCCAGATTCAATTAGCTTTGCAGCAGCGTATTTTGCAGTGCGAAGCTAATTCCGCTAAATTTTTGGAGGTGAATTTTATGTGCACCCCATAGAGGTGCGCATAAAAATTAGCCTATTTTTCATACCGTATATGACGGGAAAAAGCGCAGCGTGCACTTTTTCCCGTCATCGCGGCTAATTGAATCTGGCCCTAAGACTATATGTTTTGATTTACCAAGATTTTTTTAGTTTTTTACATTTTATAAGATATCTAATATTTTGTTACAGGCTGATCTACAGAGTGGTTTAACAAACTCTGAGGTTTGTCAAAGGCGCATCTCCCATGGCTGGAATGAATTTGATATTGGTGAAGATGAACCATTGTGGAAAAAATATATTGCGCAGGTAAGACTTGCATTTATACACATGAATTTATATTCCACTTCAAAAGTCAAACAAATAACTTAAATTAAGTGTCCAGGAGCAATACTAGATGGCAACTGGCGTGTGTGTAAAAAACAAAAAAAAAGACACAAAAACAAACAACAAATACAAAAATCCTGGGAAGGGCTTATATAAAATAAATTAATAATAATAAAGATAAAAGCAAAACACTACATATGTGTAACAATGTAGAGATACAGTCCTTTAATACCCCAATCTCACTAAGCCAAAAACCTGGAATATTGCCGGATCGACCCTTAATAACCCGGGTCGAAGCTCAGTGTGAAAGGGTCTGACTGCTGGGAGTTAGACCCAGGACAATTGGAGGGTTATTTCTGGGTCTGACCCGGGTAGCCTCAAGCATGAAAGGTGAGACCCATGTTTTGGTTTTGGCTTTTTTAACCTTGGTCTCAGATAAGGAAAGTGATTGGGGGGAATTAGGGACATCGATGACTCACACTTATTGCCAAGGCAGACCCAGACCCTGGGATATTGCCCAGTGTGAATTGTGGGGATAAGAGAAAATAAAAAAGGATGAAGACTGGCAATCACCCGGGTTTTTTGCAGGGGTTTAAAATGTTGATGTAGGAAACATTTTATGACTCTCGCTCTTTGTAATTTGTGTTTTTCTAATGAATGAAGTTTAAGGAATATTAATATTTTAAGGCACTTGCATATCAAAATTGTTTTGATAGTTACCATCCATTATAGGTAACATCTAATACTTAACATAGGACGGTCCATTTGTGTATCTGAGAAGGATAAATTTGTTGTACTTTTGTTCACGTTATTTATCAACATCTGTTTATATTTCTGGATCATGCAACAATAGTCAGAATTTAATTTATATTATAAATGATAAATTTGCTTAATAATCAGGAATGATTAAACCAATCCAGTAAAAAAATTTCTGTGTGTTTGATATAACATATGTTTGTGTGTAACTGCAATTCACAATATTGGTTACTTTTTGCAAATACTTGTAGGTACAGGAATGTTTTACCTTTTTATAACTATTTAATGTATCTTTGTTTCAGTTTAAAAATCCCCTCCTCATGCTTCTGCTGGCTTCTGCTGTCATCAGCGTCCTTATGCATCAGTTTGATGATGCAGTCAGTATCACAGTGGTAAGAGGCAGACTAAACTTTTTATAACTTTTTAATAGTTTTCTAAAGGATATAACATGTCTTTAAAGACTGATTGGAAACCTTCATTTATTTTTCTCCTACCAACCTCTCATTAAATCAGACCTGGGCCACATACGGCCCTTTGGCAATCCCTGTCCGGCCCGCGTACATGGCTCCCGACTGTCCCGATTCCAGCCGGACTGTCCCGCTTTTGGGGGACTGTCCCGCTGTCCCGCTCGTCCCACAACTTGTCCTGAGAGTCTGGTCTCTCGGGACAAAGTTGTTTTTCCGTTTCTTTTTTTTGTTTTGTTTTTGTAAAGCCCTGCCGCGTGGTATATGTGGCAGGGGCTTTCCAGCAAAGTACAGGAAATACAGGGCTGCTACGGGAGCCCTGTAGGACCAATCCTGTTACTGAGAATGGCAGTGACCGAACCTATGCGGGCACTGCCATTCTACAAAAGAGATTTGGTCCTACAGGGCTCCCTGTACTTCCGCACCACGTGGCTCATCAGAGGGAGAGACAGCTGGACAGCGCCGCGAAGGAAGACACCAAAAGGTAAGTAATTGAAAATAAATAATTAAGAGGCGGATATGGATGGCTGGGCATAATAAAGGGGCAGATATGGATGGCTGGGCATAATAAGGGGCAGATATGGATGGCTGGGCATAAAAAGGGGCAGATATGGATGGCTTACCAGTAGCATCCTATTAAAATATATAATTTGCTGCTTTTTATAATGGGAGAAAATTAATATTGAGCATAATTAAGTTATTATTGGTTCAGATTTTTCATGTGGCCCCCTATAGAAATTAATTGCCCAGCCCTGCATTAAATAAATCTAAAAGTGATACAACACATATGTATTGACCAATCCTTAAATGCAGTTGCCAACATAGCCTAGATTATAAGCAATGTGCCAATTTTATTCACACGTGCAGCAGTTGAAGATTTTTCATCTCTGCCCTTTACAAACAACACAGGGAGACTTATTTTCCCAACCTCATTTGTCCATAATTGTTCATACCAGTGAATATTCCAGAATTTACATATGCTTATTTTGTGGCTTCACAACTTATTATATTTTCCTCTTGTTATATATAGCCTTTTTTTTTTATTTTATTTTTTTTATAGCAGGTAGTCAATTTAATTACAAAAGCATACTTTAGATGTTGAAAATGTACCTAAGAAACATTTCCTTTGTCTGCCTGTCTGTCAAAAGCTCTTAAAAATGACCTAGCGCACAATGCAATACAATACACAAAACACATTGCTGCTGTGACCTGACAGCACAGCAGGGAAAGCTTTTACTTGTGGGATGCAGAGACATGCACAGATTTAATGGACTCATTTAGCAAAATGAGTGAGAAATCATGAACCAGCTTGTTGCTAATTGGGATTTTGTAGCAAATCATTCGAATATTCATAGAATAGAATGTTGACATGTATATATTTACAGATCTGTATGTGTGTACATATATATATCAGTGTACATCCTTGAGCCTTTTAGCTGGGTGTTCCATTCACCTATTTTAGTTTACCGCCTACCAGGCAAATGGTGACTTGCTTAAGGTTTAGTGTCACTAACCTTAAAGCATAGTTAATTTTGGTGTGGACATTATTAATGGGGTTATTACTTAATGTGTGCTTTATTGTTGAACTTATTTTCTGATGTGGGCATTAGTATTGGGGCTAATATGAAATATTATATGTTAAGTGTATGCTCTTAGTGGAGGTCTTCAAATCAGTTGAAATCTTGCAGTTAAAAGTATGTTTCTTCTTTATTTTTACATGGGCAATGTAATGGTTTTAGCTGAGAGACGGAAGAGTAATGTTATACATTATCTAAAGGCTCACCTTGGGCTGTATCCAGCAGGCTTGCCATAAATGGACTTTTTCCAACTTTTGTGTTATGTGCATGTCTGTGCCCCTTTCGGAATACATCTATTCCATCTAATATTTTGGGGCAGGAGCATGTGCAAGAGGGAGGCAGTGAAATTAATCAGAGCATTTGTGCCCAATGTACGCTGCACTATCCAGAATTACGACGAGTCCTTGTATACAATATATTTATATTTTTAGTTTTTGGATTTGAAAGTAGTAATCTATGTAATGTAATTTAGATCAAATAAACAAATTATGGAAGAAACTGATTCCTGTCTGTATAACTACATAATATAACTTCCCATCCTTTACTTTTTCAGGCAATACTTATAGTTGTCACTGTTGCCTTTGTTCAGGTAAGAGGTCTTTTTAGCTATTATTATTATTATTATTATTTTTTTTTTCTGTGCAGATTTATTTATTTCTACTTCTGTTTTTTTTTATATTTCTTTTCTGAGTGCTTTATTGCTTTGCTCCTATTGAGTTTCCTTTTTGTGTCTTAATCACGTTGTCAAAATTCAGTGACCAGCAGCAAGATATACTGTTGAAATTTTTATATATAAACCCCTTTTGTGAACCGCAATTTACATGATTGGCAGATGTTTCTTATATGTTTAAAGCTATTCCTCAACCTCTGTAGTCAACAATCTTTAGAAAACGGATTATAGATTTTCCTCGACAGATAAATGTTAATAGTTTGCTTTAATAGTCCGCTATCAAAACGATAAAAAGTAATGGTAATGTGTTTAATGTCCTTTGCACCTCGAGTATGTAAAGAATAATGCCTTTTCATGGCTACATTATCGGTCGCCTTTATATTGCTGTCTGAAGTATATGTAAATATGTATTTTCTTAAGACGTATTCCAAGATGGAGATGTCTGTAGTTAAATTGCAAGTCCTCTGCAGGGTACAAATTTAAGCATGATGTTTTGCTCTGTTCATTCTGATAAATATAACTTATACTAACGCTAGGTCACTGTCCATCAGTTCTAATTAATGCTTTCTTTAGTAGTAGTGTAAGGTTTTTTTTTTTTAATGTTTTAATTCTTAAAGTAAATCCTTGTTGCTTGTCTGATATGGAACATTAGGAAAACATCTGCATTCCTGTGAGAGTTTTCCATGGTATCAAGAGAGACTCTTATGCTGGCTACACACTACACTTTAGATGAGGCATGTAACTGTCCTAATGTATGAAACAATGATACAACACAAAATGACATGATTTATGGCATACACACTTCTCAATCATTGTGCTGGAGAATGAATATTGCTGATATTAAGATTGTGAGAAAACGCTATACACAATACACGACTTGCCTAATATTGTACTTTGGATCTTGATGTGATGTGCAGCACGTCTGATAGAATAGCACAATGTGACTAGCAGTGCAATGAAGGGTTGCGTGTACATCTAGAAGATCATTGTCATTCTGATGATTGGCTTATATGTTGTGTAGTGTGTGCCCAGCTTAAGATAAGGGGAAAACGTAAGCCAGTGATAAATGGAGGCATAAAATAAATCTCAGTTGTGGCCTGTATAACTAATACTTTTATAGTATGTATATGCAGACAATCTAGTTCTAATTCCCTTTTTTAAATTCCCTTTTCAGGAGTATCGATCTGAGAAATCTTTGGAAGAGCTGAGCAAGCTAGTACCTCCAGAATGCCACTGGTAAGCTTTTCTTTATGCTTTCGTGTGAAATTCCTAATATGTCATTATCTGAGTATCACCTGTGTGTTTAAGTGCTAGTAATAGATATTGAACAACTTAAGGAAATGGAGAGAGATCTTCAGTTTGTAGAAAATGACACTTTTTGATTTGTATGTTCATATTTCTAGTGTAAGGGAGGGAAGATTGGAGCATACACTCGCCAGAGAGTTGGTACCTGGGGATACTGTCTGTCTGGCGGTCGGAGATCGAG
>WWET01001857.1:139431-165294 GCA_011038615.1 Limnodynastes dumerilii | reverse complement strand
CTCAAAGATACAATTTTTTTTTTAAATTACGCTCTGCTTATGCAGCGTCAGAGACTATAGTTAGACCAGCCGTATCCACTGCCTGGATTAATAAGGCTATTCAGGTGTGGGCAGAGGATTTAGCCAAGGGCTCTGCAAGAAAATAGACCGCAAGCAGAACTTTTGACAGAACACATAGAGGCCTCTGAGTTTGTTAGCCAGGCATCGTTAAATGCTATATCTTTATACTTTTAACTTTCCACTCTCATTATTGCGGCTAGGCTCTGCTTATGGTTGCACTCATGGTCGACAGACACAGATTCCAAGTGCACTTTAGAATCTTTATCTTTTGATGGAGTTACGCTGTCTGGATCAAAGTTAGAAAAACTAATCCAGGCGGCCACGGGGGACAAGAGCCCCTTTTTGCCAGTTAGTCACAGAAAATCTAAACAGACTAGTTTTCGGTCTAAGTCCTCCTTTCGCCCTTTCAGTAACACGCAGGGAACCTCTGGCAGAGGATCCTCCAGCTCCTCTAGAGGAGGTTTCCATAGGGGTAAGACCTCTGCCAAACGGAGCCTGTTTCAACATTAGAGGAACCCTATCCACAGTTTGGGGGTTGGTGCATGTCTGTCGTAGTTCCAGACACAACGGCTGGCTTCATCCTCCGATGCCTGGTTGTGGGTTATAGTGACAAGAGGCTATATGATAGACTTTGAACATATTTCCTGTTCCAGATTTGTTCTGACAGACCTTCCATCCTGCAGTCTCAAGTGAAGGGCCTTCCTAGATTCGATTCAGGCATTACTTCTTGCAGAATTTATTGTCCCTGTTCCTCCTCTGGAATAGGGTTTGGGTTTTTATTCAAATCTTTTTCTAGTAGAGAAGGTGGATGGATCTTTCCGGCCAAATTTTAATCTAAAGACCCTAAACAAGTGAATAAAGATGCCACCATTTAAAATGGAGTCTCTAAGGTCTCAGTGCAAGCATAGAGTGCAAACAAGGAATAGAGGGAATTCCTAGCGTTGTTGGACATAAAGGATGCGTACCTCCATGTTCCTATATGGGGAGGACATCAACCTCAGTTGTGGTTCGCAATCTGCAGGGATCAATACCAGTTCAGGGCTTTGGCCTAGCTGTGGGCCCAAGGGTGTTTACCAAGATAATGGCCAGTCTTCTGCACACCCAGGGGGTGACCATCATCCCGTATCTGGACGACCTCCTGTTTGAAGGCTCCTTCCCATTCTCCTCTTTTCAGCCACTTATGACTGCCATAAGTTTCTTGGAAGCACACGGTTGGATAATCAACCTTCCAGAATCTTCCTTAATTCCTGCAATGCAAATGCAGATCATGCATTCTGAGTCTTATCTTTGACACCAGACTTCAGCAAGTGTCTCTACTGGAAGACGATCTCTCCAGTTCTCAACAAGACCAGGGCTATTCTAACAAGGAGGCAGGGGTGTCTGTTACACTGTATGAAGCTTCTGGGAAACGTGGTTTCAGTATTCAAAGCCATTCCATACGCTCCATTTCATTCAAGGGCTTTCTAGTAGGAGCTCCTGCACAAGTGGTCCAGGTCTGCCTTTCATCTATACAGATTGTTTGTTTATAAGGTTTCCAGGGGCAGCCTGACAATCTCTCAACTGGTGGCTTGTTCAGTCACACCTCACCAAGGGTCGGCCCCTACAGGATTGGAAGTGGACCCTTGTCACCTCTGATGCAAGTCTTTCTGGTAGGGGTGCAATTTTTGGAGAGCACAGGTTTCAGTGACTTTGGGTTCCCCAGGAAGTCCACCTACCTATTAACTTGTTAGATATTCAAGCAGTGCACATGGTTCTAGTTCAGTCTGAAATTCTGCTGTTTAAAAAAACCCCCCATAAGGATCCAGTCAGACAATGTGACGACAACCATCAAGGAGGAATTTGCAGTGCTATGGGAGAGAACTCTTGCATCATGGCTTGAGCAAAGCTCCACATTCCAGTGATTTCGGCGGTCTTCATTCCAGGAGTGCAGAATTGGGAAGCCGATATCTCAGTCGTCACAGAATATAGCCGGGGGAGAGGCTTTCAAACCCTAACACTGAGCTCCCCTCAGCCAACTGCATACTCGCCCAGTCATAAAAAAAACCGTCATTCAAAATAGGGAAAGCGAAAAGCAACTTACTTTGTATTGACAGCCATCGCAGTGTGACACGCAACGCTGATCTGTGTTTAAAAAAGAAACACAATATAAAAGCCCAGTATTTTACTCTTGCATTTTCGGTTATTTCCATTAACATCCTGTGTTTGCTGAAATATTTAGAAAGCACAAATGTGGGTACAGCAGTATTCCAGACAAGTCCATGGTAGGATAGATATCATTCATTTATTCTATCTGAAGTTATTTTGTATCTATAAATACAATAAATAATTGTTTAAATGATCATTATTTCCGATAAGGCAATTTTTTTCCTGGTTAATGTTTTGTTGTACCATCTAGTACTGGGCAGACTCTGTGGACCGTGTGCCTCTTATCTGCTCACTTTGTAAAGCTTTATTAGTAGCATTTATATGCTTGGTGGGAAGGTATTTATATATGATAACAATCTCTTCCTAGTGGTTTCTTTCCAGTCCAACTGAAAGAAATGATATAATCCAAATTGTTATGTAACTAAAAGATTATCTGATCATTTGGGATCTATCTGCTTGGATGCTGTTACGTTAGCAAACTCTGCAGGAGTTGCCTGCCTATGCTATTATCATTACGCGAAAAGAAGCTTTGGTGTATGTGTCTTGTCCAAATGACATGATGAATTCTAGTTTCTTATAAAAAAATTTTTTATAAAACAGAAAATGAATCACTGGTCTGCATATCATACAGTGGATATACAGATTTTTGTTGGTTTTGGTGTTGCTTTAGATGTGCAGATTTTTATTTTTGTATGTTTGCACACTAAGCTCTATATAGATTGTACATGGAGCAATCCTGCTTCCTTGCTTTACATGGCTGATTAGAATGCACACTGCGTAAGTGCATCAAGCTAGCTGCTTTGATATATCAAATTGTGAAGTGCAAGAAGCCCAGGGGATGCTGGAGGAAAATTAATTTGCCTGTCTTCTAAAGAAGCAAGGCTACTTTCATTAACTAGTTCATTGCACAGGGATATCTATTTTTGGCTTTCTGTAGCTAGAACACTTTCAACAGAATATCCAAAATGCTTAATTGGCGACAACAAATCTAAATGTAAAATTCTCTCCACTATTTATTTCATGTTATTACATCAATAAAATACTGGTTAAAATTAGCAGGTTTTTTTTTTTGGTTTTTTTTATTTTTATAGAATCTCTTTTTGTTTTTTTTCTCAAGAAGTTTAGATCTTGTGATTTAGATGAATGAGAACTTTGGTGTCTTCAAAAATAATTAGCTCTTAAAAAAAACAACTATATATAGTAAACTTTGACCTGACACATTCAGGCAAATCAGAGTAGTAACTTAGTTTTGTGTTGCTGTGTTAGACAGAGATCATCCCACTTTGCATTCATTTCTCTACATGAAGTTTACTATCATCAAATGTCACAAGCGATTCCATAACTTGGTACAATAACTTGTTTTGCACCAAGTTTGATAATCTTTTACTATGTGTGACAGGATAAGACTGTACAAACTTAACTGAATGAATTGCTTATCTTTTTGGTAAATCATTTTATATTTGTTCATGGAGTCAATCTAGGCTACTTACTGCACACTGATTTCACCTCACTTTGTAAATGAATAAAGAAGACTAAATCCTCAGTAGGTATATTAATACATGTTTTGTGAATGACTAAGGGATTTTGTTATAATTTTTATTGCTGTCTGATGTGTGAATATAGTATCAGATAAATCTGATTACATTTCATTATTTTTGTATACCTGTGGCAATTAATTATATTAATCAATACAACTTTTTTGTTTTCTTTAAGTCCATGGATCTGTCTGTAGACGAGTCTAGTTTAACAGGTGAGACGGCTCCTTGTTCAAAATCCACTGCGCCTCAACCAGCTGCTAACAATGGGGACTTAACCTCTAGAAGCAACATTGCCTTTATGGGAACCCTTGTTAGATGTGGTAAAGCAAAGGTAAAAACATGAAATGGTTTGGGATTGTTATACTTTCAAAATCTTTTTTCTGGTAAGCTTCATTGCCAAGTTCTTTTTCCTTTAAAGCCTGTTTTTTGTTTTCAGGGAGAGCTTCCATTGGCTCAGGCTGTGCCTTTTTTGGGGGGTGAGGGGGAGCTGTTATAGTTTTCTGTGTTCTATCACACTCCTCATTTTTTGTCCGGTATGGATATATTTGTCTGCTATAATCCATGGGGATTTCGGAACAGTTTGTCTAGCAGTCATTATTGGCAGAATCGTGGATGCTCAGCATAGCTGTGATGGCACATGATTGGCTGCTACAACTGTCCAAACTACTTTGTAAAATATATTCTTCCCTATATGACTCTCATTAAATATAAAGCTCAGAATAGTTAAACCATCCATATTCATTATGCACTTGCAAGTGATTTCATTGTGTGACTAATATATAGTCATTCTATGATTATTGCTCAAATTATCATTGGCTTAGGCATATTGTTTGTGGTGAAATGCGTTCTGGTGAACATTGGGTCTGTTGTCATTGCAGGGAATTGTTATAGGTACTGGGGAGAATTCAGAATTTGGAGAGGTATTCAAAATGATGCAAGCTGAGGAGGTGAGTTATAATACCAATGAAGCTACTTGCAGACCTAATACAATATTAACCATGTTGACTTGTATCTCTTCTATGGGTAATCCCATATCCATTTAGCACTAGGTCTCAACGTTTGTCTTCAGTATACATTTTACCTTAACTTCCATTGGTCTACTTAATGACTGGTGCTAAACTGAGATATTATACACATATATTTTAGGCTAATAGGTAGACTTCACCATTCAGTAACCTCACCAATACATGTAGCAGCCCTTTTGTTCCAAGTAATGAGGACCGCTGTTGAGTCACATGTACGCAATTTAGTTTGTTGTTGGTTGACTGGGTTTAGTTTTTTTTTTTTTGCTTTAATGGCAATACGTTGTCTTACTTTCTTTCTCAAGGCACCTAAGACCCCACTGCAGAAAAGTATGGATATTTTAGGAAAGCAGCTCTCCCTGTATTCCTTTGCCATTATAGGTAAGCACACCTTTGCACTTGAATTCCTCTTTCTGTATGTTGTACTCATAGTCCTGACTCACTGCTACTGTCTGTTATCACAGTAGACCATTAATATCACTTAAAGGTGTCGGGAGGTATTTTTGCTACTTTTCTTGGCAACTGTCCATCTCTCTGAACACAGACCTCAACCATTCCAGCAAATGTTATATAATGCCAGTGTTCTGTTTTCCATCATCTTTCAGCTATGATTTGAATTGGAATTTTAAGGCAAATGTTTTCTGTCCTGTAACTAAATATAGTTCTTCTTCTTTGACTCTTTGACTTTGCATATGCTTTATCTAGGCATCATTATGCTGGTGGGGTGGCTGCAAGGGAAGCATATACTTGATATGTTTACGATTGGCGTAAGGTGAGTAATTTTTAATGCAATTCATTTCCTGTACCTCTTTCAGATTGGCACCCTGGCAAAAACCCGGGTTATTGCTGGATGCTTTGCCGAGTTATTCACAAAAACCCCTTCTATGTACAACAGGGTAGACCTGGGAAGTTCTGGGTCCTGAGTCTGCCCTGACATTGAGAAGGGGCTGTGTGCAGCTCCCGGGCAGGGACTTGTTTACTGTTGCATAGCAACAGTAACAAATCCCTCCAATAAGGTCTGTTAGATGAGACCCGCGTTGAAAAACCCGGGTCAGGACCTTTCACATTTCCACTTAACGAGATCTGATACGGAAAAAACCCTTCTTTTTCCTGTGTCTAAGTTCTAAGTTATTAGACCTTGGACCAGGACCCTGGTACCTCTCAGATCTGAAAGAAGTACTATTAAAACAAACCTAGAAAAATAAGTTTATACTGACCTGAGGCTACATGCTGTATAACCTGTAGAACTGAGGCTACATTCACAGCTGCTGACATGTTTTGCTTTGGCAGCTATTCTTATAGTCAATGAAACTTATTATGGAGCTTTCCATATGTAGTGTTTTATTTGGTTATTTTTTTTTTTTCTCTGTAAGTAGCTCTTTTACTGACAGTTTCAGTTATGATTTCTGAAAACCATTAAACCTTTAGAAATGATTGTGCCATTTACCAGAGGTCTTTATTCTTGTGTGTGTTATTCTTATGCGTGTATTATTCTAACTGATCTGTTATGGTCATTAACACCCTCAAGAAAAACCACACCAAGTTCCTTGCATTGGATGTTTACAGTATAACATATCATACATAGACTATCATATCCCTATATATCACCGGTCTTTTTCCCCATACAATAGAGAGCCTATCAAATCTTCTGTTATAGTTAAACATTTTTCAGGGATGGAAATATGGTGACCAGATATGTAATTGCATTCCTTTTTTATTTTATTTACAGTCTGGCAGTGGCAGCTATACCTGAAGGACTTCCCATTGTGGTAACTGTAACATTGGCACTTGGCGTTATGAGAATGGTGAAAAAAAGGGCCATTATAAAGAAACTGCCCATAGTAGAGACTCTTGGTATGAATCCCGAATTTAAATTCCTTTAGAGTATTCTGTGCATTCTTTCAGGCTAAGTGTAATGTCTACAATCTATTGGTAATGATAAAGATTAATCTACACTGCATTGCTGAACTAATGGGAGATTGAGTGCAACATATTTAAATATACATGCAGTGTATTGCTTTTAGCTTAACCTCAGAGGCAATGATTTAGTATAATATGCATGCAGTATAGATTAAACACCTTGGCACCTGTGGCCACGTCTTCTAAACAAGTGTAAATTTGCTCTTTTTTTTTTCTTTTCTTTTCTTTTTGGCATATGCTCTTAACTTCAACCTGTCTTCAGAATGCCTGCTAGTCCATGCTAAACTGCTCCATCAGACAGGAGTACATATTCCTTGTTTAGCTCATATTAACCGCTCTCTTAAAAATGTTCTACATATACAGCAGTTTACAGCTGATGGTATTTGTATAGGTTCATCCCACTTTTTTTTTTAGTAGTCATATAATTTCTGTAGGATTTTGTGAGATTACAAGACCAGGCACTGGATCCAGACTTCATAGCGTATTCTGCAACGGAGGCTAATGTACAGAATTTGCTATGCTTACTTTCACATATAGGAGAACAGTACTCCTACACGCAGAATGGATTTACATGTCCTGCATTCTATGTTATTCAGTATGCAAAGCTGTGTGTGCGGAATACCTAGCCCCTTTGCACACACCCATGTTTTTTTACACATGGAGAGCGGGCCCTTCACACATGCCGGGACTGGGTTCTTTACTAATTGTTGTATCGGTCATGTTGCGTGCGCGAGTCCATTTAAGGGATTTAATACTGTTGGCTTCAAAAGCCAATATACCTGAAAAATACAGATGGCTGAAAAGAACTGAAATGGTATAAACAAAGTGTCCTTTACTGAGGTCTCGGATACTAAATAATGACTAAATAACGATTTAACCTGTTGTGTAATCTTTTACATAGATTTAAATCTACTATTTGAAGTTGTTTCTTTTTATTTAGCAAATGTCTTTTTATTTAGTAAATAATGCCTTCCGTTACCTCTAAACAGCCTTTGGTGTGCTGTAATTTATTTAGCTTTTACTTTCATCTAAACCAGGGGTTCTCAACCCATGGTACGCGTACCACTGGTGGTACGCGTACCTCTGTGAGGTGGTACGCGTACCTCTGTGAGGTGGTACGCGGCAGGCAGTCCTCTTGCTGCAATGCTGTTTAGTATAATAGAGCCAGACTTAAGCTGATTTTTACTCAGTGTGTCAGTAAAGATCAGTTTAAGCCTGCAGCCTGTCACACTAAACACATTACAGTGTCCAGGAACACGAGCCGAGGGGGCGGAGCTTCCGACTGGCACTGCAGGAAGAGGATCAGAGAGCTGATGGAAGGAAGGAAGTGCTGGAGGCTGGATCAGGTAAGGTAAAAGGTGGAACTGGAGTGTGTATTGTGTGGAGAGGAAGATGCCAGAAGGGGGGAAATGTGTGCTATGTAATGTAGAGAGGGATATAAAAGAAGGGCAGGGGTGATAGTGTGTGGAGAGGGATATATATATGAGCAGGAGAGTGTAATGTGTGGAGAGGGATCTCCCTCTCCACACATTACACTCTCCTGCTCATATATATATCCCTCTCCACACACTATCACCCCTGCCCTTCTTTTATATCCCTCTCTACATTACATAGCACACATTTCCCCCCTTCTGGCATCTTCCTCTCCACACAATACACACTCCAGTTCCACCTTTTACCTTACCTGATCCAGCCTCCAGCACTTCCTTCCTTCCATCAGCTCTCTGATCCTCTTCCTGCAGTGCCAGTCGGAAGCTCCGCCCCCTCGGCTCGTGTTCCTGGACACTGTAATGTGTTTAGTGTGACAGGCTGCAGGCTTAAACTGATCTTTACTGACACACTGAGTAAAAATCAGCTTAAGTCTGGCTCTATTATACTAAACAGCATTGCAGCAAGAGGACTGCCTGCCGCGTACCACCTCACAGAGGTACGCGTACCACCAGTGGTACGCGTACCATGGGTTGAGAACCCCTGGTGTAGAAGAATGTGCAAGTAAAACTATGCATATATGCGGTGTACCTGTGTGTAAGTGCAATTCTTCTTCTTGCATTTGCCACAGGTAAATAGATCAGTCTGAGTTCCTCCCGTCTTTGCCATCTGATGTTCTTGTATCGCAGCCTTTGTCATAGCTTTCCTCATCTCCTTCAGCTCATTACTGGCCATTTCCTGGGAGGTATAAGAAGGAAATGGAGTATATCGGCAAGATATAAATGAAGATTAGAGATTTACTCGTTACATAACTGCAGCCCATCACCTCACAGCTCATCACTGTATGGGGAAGGTATAATATTTCCAGGAGAAGTGTAATATGTAATTTGGGGAGTAGGATGTATCTGAATGGGGGAGGTATAATAAATAATACGAGAAGAGGAAAATTAAATCTTGAGCCTAAAATTAACCTGAACTGAACCTTACATATAAATATTACGCTAATTGTTATATTTTTTTTTAAAGTTAAATATTTTGGACTTTTGTAAATAAATCATTTTGGCAAAGTGGTACTTCACCTGGTTCCTTAGCGGGTAAGTGGTACTCAACAAAAAAAGGTTGAGAACCCCTGCTCTAAACTAAAGGAAAGCTCAGTACTGCTGTGCCATTATGCTTCATTAAACAAGTATGGACGATACAACCTTAAACACCTATAGCTTTGTATGTACTATTGTTATGTACACTAAAATCATTTGGCTTCTGTGCAATGTTTTCATTTGTGTATCTGTGAGCTCTCCGAGGCCTTCAGCTAAGACTAGTTTGTTTGGCGTGTTGTCGGAATGTAGGCATTAGTTCAGGCTCCAGGGAGACTGTTGATGGTGTTCTAGAGACAAGCAGATGAATACACACAAACCTGTGGAGGAATAATAGCATTACAATAACATACTTCATCCAGTTTAATGCCTCCCAATCACTACTAATTATTCTATTGGGCTGAAGGGCTTATCAGTTTGTTCATCAGATATAAAAAATAGTTTGTCAAGTTTAACCCACTCTGCTTTCCCCATGAGCCTTTTGAGTTTCTAAGCCAACACTGCTTTATTGCCAGTTGTCTATTAATGCATAGCATACTGGGACTTGTAGTTTCTCGGCACCTGGAGAGCCACATGTTGGCCAGACCTGATTTAATATGATTATATATTGTGTATTTTTTCAAATGTTTGTTACATGGTTCATTGGTTTGACATCATTTTTATCTTCGCAAAAATACCTCTGGCACCTGTAGTCTTTGAAATATTTGCTCTCTGTACCTGTACTTATTAGTCTGAGCTGATTATAAGATCAGGATTGTTTGATGTAAGTAGAAACTGCAGTTAAGAGTTTCTTATTGCCTGTGGCTGCCACAGTGCTGTCTTTGTTTTCTGCAATCCCATAGAGCACTGGAAGCGATACACATGCTTATGCTGACTAAGCAAAGTAGTACTTTTTATCAACTAAATATTATTAAGGCACCTCCTAATCAAGTTGGATGTGAAGCATAAGTACCAACTTTAGCAGCATAAAGTTACCATCCTATGAATATTTTTTTTAGTAAATTATCAAACATATTTCAAAGTAATGTCCATAGAGCAACCATGAAATGAAATACAACCATCACTTATAGCTATATCTATAAAAGTAAAGATAGGTTTTACTATACAGAAAAGAAACAGAAATATACATAACATTATGTAAACATTTGCAGCAGGCAAAGTTGAATCTCCATAATACTCAGAATCTAACCATTTCTCCCGGGTCTTATAGCCATCACCTTCTAGTGTACACAAATTTCTCGCGTCCAAGTGAGGCGTTTTCTTAGACGGAGCCAATCACCTACCTTCAAATGAATTTTTACCTAAACTAAATGTCTGATCAACAGCTGTTTGAGAACCTAGTTCCCAAGGAATTCAGTATAAAGCTAAAAAGCCTATTATGTTATGTTTTACTGTTTCTTTTATTTCTTGTGTATTGTGTACATTTTAGGAAGATCTCACCCTAATAACTGCTGAAGTATATTCATTTTAAATTAATTCATCATAGAGATAATTATCTATTTGCTTAAATTAGTGCTTACATTTTTTTTGCTTCTATCTTTAGTAATGTAACTGGTTCTTATCACTCATTTTCAGGATGCTGCAATGTTATCTGTTCAGATAAAACTGGAACGTTAACAAAGAACGAAATGACTGTAACACACGTATTTACATCTGACTGCATTCATGCAGAGGTATGTATGTGTAAGAGTTCTGTGTGCTGCAAATACTTTGACATGGATTTCTTATGTGATACAGGAATCAAACTCATGACCTCAGTGCCTATGATGCAGAAGTGTTAACCACTTAAGCCACCATGCTAACCCTGTCTATGTAGTTTGGCATTTATCTGTGTGTTTTGCAACCAGTAAGAAGCTTTTTTGGATTTAATTTTAATTAAATAGGTACATTTTACATTGAGCTTTTAATGATCATGGGCTGGATCCAGGCCTAGTTAAGTGCATGAACTTAATTACTCCTGGGCTAAACCATGTTAATTGCAGGGAGTCATATTTCATCTGTTGCAAACGGTATTAGAGTTGAGAGGTGATGTTTCCTATCCCAAGTCTAAATAACAGTGTGATAGTAAAGCAGGTCAGTATCTGTGTGCAGTAAGAAATTATATATATATATCCCTGCATGCAAAGAATATAATTAACTTGGCTCCCCCTGAAATCAACATGGTTTAACCCTTGAGTAACTAGGTTCATGCACTTAACAAGGTCTGGATCCAGCCCCATGTTTATAATCTTATTGCCTTGCTAAAAGTCAAGGTCCAGATTGTAATTTAAAATGAGAACGGACAGTTTTTATTTAATAATCCGCAATTAGATTTCAAACCAGCATCGTTTCAACCTTTCAAGTTGCATTCTCCCATCCCTTATTTTATTATGTTGTTGTTTTTATTTATAGCTTGCATAAAAAAATTAAGGTTGTACATATCCAAAGAAGTTGAATGATCATCTCTCTGGCCAAAAACCTGGGTATTAGGTGGTGATATGAAACCACCCTTTCTCAACAACCCGGGTCTAATGAACAAGGAAACAAAGGTTTTACCTGGGTCGCACACGGGTATGGTGGCAATGTGAAAGGTCCCCGGTTGTTTTTCAACCTGACTTTTTCACATTGCCTCCCGATTGACTACAGTAAAACTATTAATAAAAAAAAACTACTTACCAACTTGAACGTGACCCGATCTTCCAGGGGGGAGGGCTCTGCAAAAAAAAAAAGCCCTTGAAGAGCAAAGATACTTATATCCTGTCTCCAGGACTTCCCAGCGCTAATCATTGGGTCCTATTTATGCGCTACAATTATCAGCACGCCCTGCCGCATTTAAGTCCACTAGAACCAGGGAAATTCATGAGTGATGTGAAACCGTCAGACCCAGGAAATTCCTGGATTTTTACCCACTGTTCGCTTGCAGTCCTCGCTAATAGCCTGACTTCCGAAATAGTGACGTCCGAAAGGTCCTTACTGGATGTCCCTATTTCGAATACCCCTTTTTTTTTTTTTTTTGTTTTTGTTTTTTTTTATCTATGCTGATGTGAAAGGGGTATTACAATCATCTGATGGGGCACTGCTACAATGGGTTGCTAGAGACGTGCTGGAGCTGGGCACTTGACAGTTAAAATACTGTTGAGAGAAGCTCCTCCCCTCTCCAATCCCCACTGGACCTCAGTTTTTATTCCAAATGCCTCATGGAGTTGGGCACTTTTGTAGGGAGCTGCATGTAGATTCTAAGTAAATTTATTACCTTTTAACCTTTTGTTATAGCTGCCGTTTTGTGAGAGAGCTGGTGCTGTGGTTGCAGCGTCTTCTCTCTCATTAGCAGTGTCCGCAAACGGCAGCTGCAGGAGGGGAGCAGAGTCTTTTCGGACTCTTTTCTCTCTCCTGAGGTCCCCCTTTGAAGGACCTCTCCTCCGTTGGCTGGGGTGACAGGCTGGATATTTTTCATCTCAGCCTGCCCCCAGGAAGGTCTATACTAGTATTTGGACTTTTTCCACGATGGCTGCTGCCACCGGAGCATACCATGTTGTGCCCCCTATTCAGGCTAAGGCTCACTGGGAGGCAGCATTCCCTGACTTCTATGGCGGTGGAATTAGGACCTGGGCCCCCCTTACTGATAGCTGGGGTCCTAATAGAGTTTTAACAAAGGGGTCCCTGTCTCTTTTGACTGGGTAGGAGTTATTAACACTGGGTTCAGAGGAAAAAGTTTATTTGTCCCACCCCTCCCACCCCCCCTTTTATTTTTTCCTTACAATGGTTTTTTTCCTACTGCTAGCCGTTTTCTTGCTACTGCTAGCTTAAACTGCCTAAAAATCCTGTCAGTTCTCACAGAACCAGCTGTGTGGAGTTAGTTTCTTCCTTCATAAGAATTAGTATTTGGGATAGCTCCTCTCCATTGGGGTTTATTTTCTTGGAGTAGCATTTATATAACCTCATATTCCTTTTTTTCATTTTTAATAAAAAAAAAAAAGTATATTTTCTATCAGTATGTATGATAAGTGATGGAGTTCAAAACCTAAATCTACCTCAGGAAAGTCAGCCTTGTTTTTTTTACATGTTCTAGATGTCGAGCAAAGCTTCCCAGTGGATGGCAAGATCATGGTGCCCTGTGCACAACATGCGACGTTGAATCCCTTGAACCGCGCCAGCAGGTGTCAGCTCTGTCTTCTGTGGAGGAGCCAGTTTGGGCCAGGTCTCTTGCGGTTGCTGTGGCTGCTCACTCCTGCGTAATGTCTACTAGGGCAGTGAGTGTTGAATCCCCTTCTGTGTTACTGGTCGTCCCTGACCAACGTGTTCCAGTTCGGGCCTAGGACTTACAGAAGTAAGTTGCGTTGCTGAGCCGGAAACCGTTGGATCAGACCCCAAGCCACGAAAATGCAGTTCCTCTCACCCAGCCCTCATTCTGGAGCGCTCAGATTCTGAGGCTTCTTCATCCTATGATGTTGCAGCTTTAACATCTGATACTGAGGATCTTCCTTAGAAGAGGATTCCTATTCACCTCAGGTCATTGAATATTTAGTCTTTGCAGTCCGTCAGGTCCTCGGACCAATTTTTAATAGAAAGAAAAAAAAATTTGTTACCTTTTATTCTTTTTGGCTGCAGGAAATAATACAGGAGTACTGGAGAAACTGGGTAAGCGGTTTACCCTTTCCAAAAGATTTCCCCTTTATTATCCTTTACCAACAGAAGAGGCTTCTAGATGAGAGCAACCTGCTAACGTAGACGCCCCGATAGCTAGACTTTCAAAGCCCACTACGCTGCCTGTCCCAGAGATGGCAATCTTAAAGAATAATTTTTTGTGACACTTATTTAAAGATGTATACGGCTTCTGGTTCATCGCTTAGACCCGTTTTGTCCTGTGCTTGGGTAGCTGAATGACCTTGAACATTCAGGGTTTCGTGGGTTTGCGTTCTTCTTTAGAAGAACTCACTCTTTTGGGAGAACATGATAAGGAAGCGGAAGGTCATATCACTGGTACTTCTCTGGATGCTGTGGTGTCGTCTTCTAAGGCCTCTGCTTTATCGGTTGTTGTAGTTTTGTGGCTTCGTTCTTGGCAGGCGGATTCTGACTCTAAACAAGCTATAGAATCCTTGCTATTTGATGGTTTAGTTCTGTTTGGCTTGTTATTGGATAAGATTATTGCTCAAGCTACAGGTGGTAAGAGTACTTTCCTTTTTGTCAATCCTCCTAAACCCATACGTTTTCCTTTCTCTGGTTTAGGGGTCAGTGTAGTTATACCAGGGGTCAACATGAGCAGCCTAAGTTGTCTTTTAAGGTTCGCAAAGCTTGGACTTCCAAGCCTCAGGTTCCTAAGCTGGTGGAGAAACAGAGTTCCTGACCGTCCTCCGCTCTTTCCATTGGAGCGAGTGGGAGTTCGTCTGCTGCAGTTTGTGGGCACCTGTAGATCTTCCACCACAAATGCTTGGATCTTAACTCTGATTTAGCAGGGTTATGCTCCAATCTTCGAGGGAAAATATTTTTCTACATTACTGCCTCATCTAGGTCCATTCAGACTAGGGCCAACTTTGTCGAAGGAATTTATCGTTCCAGCTCCTGACTCCCAAAAAGGGAAAGGTTTTTACGCCAACCTGTTTTTGGTGAAAAAGCGCGACTGTTCCTTTTGTCCCATTTTTAAATCTGAAATCCAGGCTTCAGGTGCCCAAATTCAAGATAAAGCCCTTTTGTTGCGTTATCAATGGAATGGAAGCTCAAGAATATTTAGCTTCAATAGATATTCAGGATATTTATTTACGTGTGCTTATAGCAGAAGAATGTCAAGCTTGTCTAAGGTTTGCCATCCAGGACCACCACTACCAATTCATGTTCAGTCATGTGTCCAGGATCTGTACGAAGGTCATGCGGGTAATGGTCAGCTGTCTGAGGTTGATGGGAATCCAGTATTATTCAGTCTCTCGAAGATTTTCTTCTGAAAACTCAGTCGGAGACACAGGAAATTCTTTGGAACACTTGCAAGTTGCAATGCAGTTGCTCCAGGCTCATGGCTGGCTTATCTGCAGAAAAAAGTCCAGCTTGTGTCCAGCTCAGCGCATGACTTTTCCGGGCCTTGTCTTCAGAAAAAATTTGCTTCCCTTCAGAAACTTACTCATCTGCTTCTGTCAAAGAGAGCTACATATGCTTTTCTGTGTATGAGGTTTCTGGGGAAGTTGGTGTCTCTTTTTTGAGATTGTTCCAGTGGAACATATTTTCTCAGTAGGACAGGAACAATTTAAACTTGACCCAAAGAATTCATCTGTCCAGGGAAACGAGTGTCCCTTGGTTGGTGGCTTTGCAAGGACCATTTGTCGATTGGCCGTCCTTTTGCAATAACAGACTGGGTTCTAGTGACATCAGGTGCCAGTCTCTCTGGTTGGGGAGCGGTTACCCTTCACCTATGCCTTCAGGGTCGTTGGTCTCAAAAAGAGTCCAGCCTCTCCATAAATGTTCTGGAGCTCACAGCAGTCCACAGAGCTCTGTTAGCGGTGCAGTCGTGGCTAGTGGGACATCCTTCACTCATCCAGTTCAACAACACAAAAGCAGTTGCTCATATTAGCAGGCAGGGCGGAAAAAAGATAAAAACAGAATGGAAGTTGCTCAATCAATTTATAGGTAAATGTTAAACAGGTGCGTGAAAGGCAGGGGTTAATCTGCGTGCCACAGAAAAAAAAGGGAAAAATAGCCCCAGCACACTGCCATAAACCAGTAACAAACTATACTGTTCTATCTGTAAAATACAACACAGAAATGTTTTACACATATTTGTACAAATGTGATAAGCCACCAACCACCGTCAAGGCCTTTCTGTATATGGTGGTCCTAACTCTAACAATGAGAGTCCCAGTATTGGGTCCCATATATATGTTTATAAATTGAGAGCCAACTTACCTAGGAGACACCCCTTAAAGTCTCCAAAATGGCTGCTGTGAAACAGCTCCCCCTCGCAGCTGCTGTTACCAGACATGCCCACAAACAGAATTAAAACAGAATGGAAATTGCTCAATCAATTTATAGGTAAATGTTAAACAGGTGTGTGAAAGGCAGGGCGGAAAAAGGAGTGCTCAGGCGATTAGGGAGGCTGAGTGCAACTTCTCATGGGCCAAGAGACATGTTTTTGCATTCACCGCTGTTCATATTCCAAGAGTCGACAATTGTGAGGCAGACTTTCTCAGCTAACAGGCCATTCTGGAGTCTCGCCACCATCACAATGTGCCTTGGTTCTGTTCTAGATCACGAGATCCTCAAACAGTGTTTGTGGACGCAATGTCAGCCCGATGGATGGCTGGCAAGGCATGCTGCTAATCCTAGTAGCTCTCAATTGGCCAGGAAGGTCTTTGTACGCAGACCATTCTCAGTCTGGCAGTCAACCCGGTTGGAAACTTCCTCTTCGTCCAGAATGTTTGAATTTGATGCTGTGGCTCTTGAATCCCAGCTCTTTAGAGCTTGAGGTTCCTCTGAACCTTTTATTCAAACCATGCTTAGAGTCTGCAAACCTGTGTTTGCTAAAATTTATCACAGGGCTTGGCATACTTATATCCGTTTGTCTGAACAAAAATTTCAATACTTTTGGCCAGACTTACTAAGCTGCGGGTTTGGAAAAGTGGAGATGTTGCCTATAGCAACCAATGGCCCCTTGTCTTTTCATCTTGCAAGATTTCTTGAGTTTCTTCAGCAGGGTCTTCAGTCAGGTCTTTGCTTGAGTTCACTTAGGGTGCAAGTTTCTGCTCTTTCAGCAGAAATTGGGTCTTCCTCCAGACCTTTTTGCAGGGGATCCTTTATATTCTACCCCATTTTGTGGCCCTTTTATCCCCTTGGGATTTCGGTTCTTTCGGCTCTACAATGTCATCCGTTTGAACCTTTGGAGTCAGTTGAATTGAGATTTATTTTTCCTTCTGGCAATTGCATCTGCTAGAAGAGTCTCTTAGTTTAGTGCGTTATCCTGTAAATCCCCTTTTCTTATTTTTCATCAAGACCGGGTGGTTGTTCGGACCATTCCTCCTTTTCAACCAAAAGGGCTTTCCAACTTCCATATAAAGCATATAAACTTTTCATCAAGTTCCTCTTCAGATATCCAGGATAATCTTGTTTCTTTTAGATGTTGCTAGAGCCTTGAGAATTTATGTGGATAGAACGGCTCAGTTTAGGAAAACTAACTCCCTGTTAGTCCTTTACGAGGCTTGTAAATGGGGATGGCCGGCTACCAAACAATCTAGCCAGCTGGATTCGGCTCACAATTTAAACAGGCTTGTAGGGATTCCAACCAGCCAGTTCCCTCAGGATTTTCAGCCCATTACACCAGGTGGGTCAGTGCGTCAGGCGGCGAGTAGGGGGGCTTCCATACAGCAGCTGTGTTGGCCAGCTACCTGGTCTTCCATTCACGCTTTCATAAAATTTTATAGGTTTCAGGTTTTTGCTTACTTTGTAAGAAAAGTGTTGGAGACATTTTTGGTATATCACCCATTGTAGCAGTGTACCCCAGATGAGTGCTAGAGAAAATGGGACTTATTGTTACTCACCATTAAATTTGTTTATTGTAGATCATCTGGGGGACACTGCGTGCCCTCCCTCATGCTCGGTAGTGGTTTTGGTTTTGAATTCAATCTTTGTTCTTCCTTCCCCTTGGCTTTGTTATTATAAAACTAAGGTTCAGTGGGGGTTGAAGAGCTTCTCTCAATAGTATTTTAATGTCTTATATTTGTATAATTTTAGACATTGTTGCTATTTTTAGGGGTTATGAGAAGTAGCAGAACAGAGGAAAAATAGAAAACTTTCAGTGTGTCTTTACATTGTAGTGTGACTAGACTTTCTATTTTTCCTTAAAATGATGGCACTATTTTATGATTTGTAGGTGTCTGGCGTTGGTTACAATCGCTTTGGTGAAGTAACAGTTGATGGTGATGTAATTCATGGATTCTGCAACCCATCTATAACCAGAGTAGTTGAAGTAAGTTGTAACTTTCCAATGTCTGCAGCTCTTTTGTGTGTTAATAGGCTGAGAATTACAGGGTAAATATAGACCTGCAATTAATTAACTGCTACATGCACAATTTGATTTTTTTTTTATTTATTTTTACATTTATAAGTGGAGTTTTTTTTTTTAACATTTATAGTCTGTATAGTTAATGTGTAATCTATTAGGCTAATAATTACATTAAGCCAGGTGTGTGCATAACCTTAAAGCATGTTTTAATACAGACCTGGCCAACCTGTGGCTCTCCAGGTTATCTGAAAATGAATCCCAGCATGCTTTGTCAGGAATTGGCTATGTCTATTAAGGCATTGTACACTGGGGCTTCACAGGCTGCCCAGGCCTTGTTTAATATGATTATTTTAGTTTAGGTTCCAGAACAAGGCAGGTAAATGAACAGAAATCTGTCCAAGTAGTTAATTGGGGAATATTCGGCTGCATCTTGTGTTACGTCCTTTTTTTTTGGGGATAGGGTTCTCATTATCTGCACTTTTTTTTCAGGCAGGCTGTGTGTGTAATGATGCAGAAATAAGGAACACTACATTAATGGGCAAGCCAACTGAAGGGGCCTTAATTGCTCTATCCATGAAGGTAAATATTATATTGCTTTGTAATGTGGTTCAATGGATAACGTTTTGTGTTTCATTGGTACATAAATAGTTTGTTGGTTTGATAAACACGATGGATTTTTATAATCTATAAATTAAGCCTTTTGGGTTTTTTATAGTAAAGATTTGGGTTAATGGGACATAAATAATTTAAATAGACAATGATAATAAAAAGTATAACTAAATTAGTATATTTGTGATATTGAAATCATATCTTCTCTAAAATATGTAGAAGTTTATTTTAATTATCTTAAAAGTGTTACATAACCTTTTCCTTAAACAAAGTACTATCCACTGTTAGCTCAAATAGACTTACTATGGCTGTGTGCCACCTGTAAAGCTGGAAGACATTACTTTTCCAGAGGACAGAGTAGATAATATCACCAAAATTGATGATTTAGAATGTCGGGTAGCTGGCCAGGCATGAATGCTCTGAGCCTTATAATGGATGATAAGTTGGATAGTAGTAGAGGTTATAGATATGGCAAGGTGATCTTGGCAGCACCCTATAAAATGACTAAAGAACACCTGATGGACTTCTGAGTATAGACAAAATGTTTTACTTTCAAGTGACTTCTTTTTTCCTGATTTTTTTTTTTTCTGCAGCATCTACTGTTTATTTTTAATTCCCTAGTGGCTTCACTGAACAATTGAGTTTTTTTTAAAAATATATTTCATTTATCGCTGTATTGCATACAGTACCTCATAATGACAAATGTATATACTTGAGGTATTCCATTACTGGCAAAGACACACACTACTGCATTTTGTTTTTGTTAACTTTTGTGCCAACTCCATGTCTCTCATTTTTATTTTGTTCCTTGTTTCTCAAGCTCCACATTGAGCGTCTAATCACAGCTTCTCATTTTTGCCTATTGCAATAGAAGTTTTAAATAGGATGATATTCATTTACTGAAGATCAGCATCCTATCTTTTACTGTAACTCAAGATTTTTTTTTATTTTTATTTTTATAATTTATTTTCTTCCATTGAGGCCCACACACAGACCAGTGTTTGAAAATGTGCAAAGTATTTAAGGGTTGTATTGAAAAAGATTTCTAATTTCAAATAAAGAAAAATAGACCACTGGCATAGGTTATGGATTTGTCATTGACAATTGATGTGGTCAGAAACCAAACACTGCTGCATTGTAACACAAGGATCCTCATATTTAGTACAATTTCAGAAGCTCCTGAAATTTCATAAATGTCAAATTATTACACAGGTTTCAAATGCACACAAATACCCACAGGGTACATGATTGCATTGTTTTCCTCCATTTTGTTAACCAGAGCTGTTTTTTGTGTCAATAATGCATAAAATTCTACTATAGCTTCTTGTATTCTTCTGTGCACACTTTCTGGTATTAAGGTAAATGAATCTAAATGTGTAAGCAAAACGGAGTAAAGATTTCATCCCATAATACCTTATAGTATCCTACCACATTGCATTGTTGGCTGTTCTTATTGTAATAACCAAAGTTTTAGAAGTTTTTGTGAAGTCACTTTTGTGTTTCACATAGATGGGCCTTGAGGCTCTTCGATTTGACTATATCCGGAAGGCTGAGTACCCGTTCAGCTCTGAACAGAAATGGATGGCTGTAAAATGTTTACACAGGACCCAGCAGGTATACCATGGTCTTTAAGTTCTTCTACATAAAATGATTGATCTTGTTTTCATACATGTCTGGATAGCCTAGACCCCAGGGTGTCTTTTCCACCCATCCATTTGCAAACTGCTATTTCATGACTTAATGTGTCTTTGTCCAGTAGACAATAATAGATTGTGGAAATAAAGGTAGAGAAATGCAAGCCATCATTTTCGTTAATATTTATCACTTCCATTGAATAGTTTAAAGATATTTATTTTCACAGGCCTGCATTGATTATATGCACATAACATCTATACTCTGTCATTTTTTCTGACTGCATATATTTAACTGTGTTTGCATTTAATATTTTTGTAGGATAAACCAGAGATTTGCTTTATGAAAGGTGCATTTGAGCAAGTAATAAGATACTGCACAACATACAACAGCAAAGGACAAAGCTTACCTCTTTCTCAGCAACAGAGAGAATTGTACCACCAGGAGACAGCATACATGGGATCTGCTGGGCTTCGAGGTAAGGAGCCAGGGGATATATAAATTATGATCATGTGTTTTACTAGTTAAACACAAGTGGCAGTAATGGTTCAAATGCACATACAAATCAAGGTCTTATAACCTATACGTCTTGAGTCTTATTACCAACATCCAGCTCCATTTCTCTGCTAGGCATTCTAGCATAAGTATATTAATGCATCTCTAGCTCTTATGGACCTGCTGAGAAGTTTGTTCCTGTTGGTCCTGTTTGCCTTGTTCCAAAATCATCTTTTCCATTTTTTTTCTTAGTTATTGCTCTGGCATCTGGTCCAGAATTGGGACAACTGACATTTCTGGGCCTGGTGGGGATAATTGATCCTCCACGAACAGGAGTGAAGGAAGCTGTGACTACACTCATTCAATCTGGAGTAGCCATTAAAATGATCACTGGAGATTCACAGGAAACAGCTGTGGCCATTGGTAAGGGAAAATGATCTCTTGTGTGTGTTTGCCATCTTTCATACAATTTATGCTACTGCATGCACTAAGTTAATGTAATTGGGGCGTGGTACAAGTAGTTATAAATTTACTTCCCTCCTGTAGATGTTAATTGAGTTGTAAATATCAGATTTGTTAACAGGTAATATCACACCTAGGCTACTGTGACCTTCTCCTCGTTGGTCTCCTACTCACCCGTTGTTAGCTCATGTGAGCAGGGCCCTTCATCCTAGTGTTGTTCCCCGCTCACTTCGTACCCTCTTGTCCCCCTCTGCTACCCTTTTACCCCATCCCCACCTGGTGGCTCCCTCTTAATTTCTCACTGTGCACTATCCCCTCCTCCCTGTAAAGATTGACACCTCGCATTTTGTCTTGCAGTCTGTGCTTGCTTGCTTTTCTTTATTGTATTTTTGTGATATATTTATATTGTATTTAATTCTGTGCTATGCTGTCCATCCCTACCCCGTATGTCTATACTATAGTTGTTGTATTTTGACTGCAGACACCTTGTGACACTTTATAAACAAACAATAATAATAAAGTAAGTATACTGGTAAATGGTGTCTTCTTTTAAATTATTATGATTACTATTTCCATATAAAATAACTTTAAGTAAGTCTGGTGAAAGATCTTGAAGTGCATTGTGTAAAATCTGTATAATTTGTTCCTCTCCATAGCTAGCAGACTTGGCTTCTATTCTAATGGACTGCAATCCCTTTCTGGAGAGGAGGTGGATAAAATGGATATTCAACAGCTTTCGCAAATAGTACCTAAGGTGAGTAAAGGTAGACTCTAAGCCTGTGTATAGTATAGGAAGTATATTGCTGGCCAGATCATTTACTTACTCTGGCTATCTTTAATCCCCAAATAATGTATCATTTTATTGTGAGAAGGGGCATTCAGATTTAATTTGCAAAGTAGCTTAGCGGGTGTCATGTGACAGCTGTAAGACAGATTGTTAGATCTAATTGAGTACCAGATTTACACCAACAGACGCTCGTACAGTTTCTAGTGACTAGAAATTTGTGCCATGTATGTAAATATTTATTTTTTATTTTAAGCACTGCCTCATCTATTACTTGAATTGTCTTATTTTTATTTGCTAGGTGTCGGTGTTTTATCGAGCCAGTCCTAGGCACAAATTAAAAATTGTAAAGGTAAACTTGTATTCCAAAATGTCTGTTATTTTGCATCCACTACTGTTGTAGGACTTAGAAGCAATGGAAAAGTATAGTGTTCTGAAAAATATCATTCTCAATTTTCTCTAACCCACTGTTCATAATCTTGTCTTCAAATGCAGAATCTGCTTTTCTAATTTCTTGGGAGCTTAAGATATAGTGGACTGGATCCACAGTTTTAGTATAAATAAATCTAGTTCAGGTCCATTATTCATATCTTAACTAAACCATCCCTCTTAAAAGCGGTACATTTTTTAAAACTTTCCTTTTGTGATAATCAAGATAGAAGAGAGAGCTTGCAGGCTGCTTTAGTTCTCTCTTGTGTAGAAAATAGTGTATGTTTATTTAAGCTGAGTGGTCGGGGTCAGTGACCTACAGTTAAAAAAAACCAAAACAAATTACATAGTTCTTTTTCCCTGTTTCAGAGCCTACAGAACATTGGTGCAGTTGTTGCCATGACTGGAGATGGAGTAAATGATGCTGTGGCTTTGAAAGCTGCTGACATTGGGGTTGCAATGGGCAAAACTGGAACAGACGTCTGTAAAGAGGCAGCTGATATGATACTGGTGGAGGATGATTTTCATACAATTATGTAAGTCCTATGTATCAGACTATAAAAGTTCCTAGGAAAGAAGTACAAACATATGTTTTATCCTCTCCAGAAAATATTATCCAAGTTGCTTTCTTTTAAATTGATATTCTTTCTGACCAATACAACCAACCACAATTTCTAGTACTCAAGCCATCAGAAATGCAAATCAATTGCATAGAGAAATGCAATTGATCCTTGTATTACTTGTAAATGACAGTAGACTTTTTTTTTATTTAGGATTTGTCTAGTTATAGTCCCAGAACTATGCCCCACATTGGGGATAAAGGACCTTTGTCATGTATTTCTGAACTGTATCCACACATCCATGTGACCACTTAAATAACAACTCTCATTGCTTACACTGAACTCCAACCCCAGAAATCTACTGAATACATCTGATCCGTTTGCACATAAAATGGTGGCATATTGGAAGTCTGGATTAGTAGGCAGTATGATTCTGTGCTTGTGCTATAAATTGTAATGTGTAGCCCCTCCCACTCGCAAGCTCTTGTAAACTGTAGGATTCTTCCAATTGGGCCACTTGTCTGAGTACACGTACACAGATCATGATATCCAAGTTTTCCTATCCAGTTGCATGGAGAGCACACACTTATCAGAAGTTTGGATTTAGACCAGTGTTCTGGGAATGAGAAGTCCAATATTACAAGTGTGTCTATGAATTTGAATCTGTCCAGTGTGTTTACTAGCCATTTCTAAGCAAGTGAGAATATATGTCTGCAATTGTATCTTATTTCTTCTATAAAATGGCAAACCTTTGGAGCGTCTTGTCTTTCCAGTAAGCACTACTTCCCAAAGCAGGACACTTATCCGATATCTGTGACATAGCAAATAAAATGCTTTTGCTAACATAATCACCAAGTCCTTATGCTTACCACATATCAAATTGTTCAACTCTCTATCCCAAAGGGGGTTTTACTTATTTCTCCTGTTTGACTTTTGGTTCCTTACACTGGGGACACACTTGTCAGATTTTACAAAAGACCTAATCGACCAATTTTTTTTGCAAGATCAACAGAACGATATTGTGCATACACACTATACAATTCATTGCAATCTATACAGTGATCTATTAAAGCGATTGCAAGAAAATATCTGGTAATCATGCATAGCCTATGACAAATTGCGTTCCTCTGGGTTAGCCCTACAGAAATAAATATATTGGTTAAAAAAAACATTCTGTAAATGTTTGTTTAATAATATAGTATAAAACAAGATAAGATAAGTAAAAAAAAAAAAAAAGTAGAGGAAATTACTGTCCTAAAAATTGCTGTTATACTGCTAGAAATGTGGCCAAAATATGAATAAGAACGTGTTGGCTGAGAATGGGTTCAGATTCCTAAAAAGTAATTATAAGTGATAAACATAGTGGACCGGATCCAGGCTCTCACACGCTTTTTCGTACACGCGACAGTTCGTCTGTCCGACAGTGAGGGGAGTGAACGCCCTCTGTCACTCCCACCTCTCATGCAGGCTTTATGGTAGCTTACGCTGCCATAAGCCTGCCTTCAGTAGAGAGTGCGGATACCGCTTCCACACTGTACAGCCCATTTCCTAGGAAATGGCATCGCATTGAATTAAGTTCCGTGTGATAGGTATGCTAGCATCAGGCAAGCTCCCTCCAGTAAAATCAGGCCACTTACACGTGTTTAAGTGGCTGACGTACGCAAGTCTGGATCCAGTCCATTGTTTGTAAATAGCCATGAATTGATTGTTTATTAAATGCTGTGTAATATGTGAACATAAGTGGTAATGTGTTGACAGCTATGTTGTGCTAGCAGTGGGAGGGGAGACCTGAACTACTGATGGGTTCTAAAATGTATCCCTTATTGGCACTGTTTGGAACATAGAGAAGTTGGAGTGAAAGGTGTGGGCAGAAACGCCAATTGCATTTTGTTTTGCAAGGTGTTTTTTAACGCAAGACCACTTTCCATATTTTTTTTTTTTTTTAACAAGATAGCTTGCTTGTTTATTACATCTCCTATGCATCAAAGGGGTTCCGTTCACTGCTGCGAAAATTGCATTTTTCGAAATTTCACAGCTGACAGCTAATTATTGGCTGTCTCTGTTTCAAAAATGTCAAAAACTAGAAATTTACGCAACAGTACCTGACGCTCCGACAGGTTAGTGCAGGGGAGGGGGTAGTCTTGGAGTTTGGCTGCGGGGAGGGGCTGTAGTGTAGCAGGATAGTCTTAGGGTTAGACTCCGAGGAGGGGATAGATTGGAGAAGGGAAGACTTAGGGTTAGGCTGTGGGGAGGGGATGGAGCCTAGAAGGGTAGACTTATACCACTTTCACATCACCCTCCCAGAAAAACCCGGTATTTTGTACCCGGGACTTTTCTGGGAGCAGTGCAGTGTCATTTTCAAAACCGCGTTATAAGTCCACCAAAAATCCGGGAAATTCCCGGGTCTGACCCTTTCAGATCACCAGGTATTTCCCGGGTTTTAGTGGATTTTTAGCGCTGAAGAGCATGCTGATGCTTGTAGTGCTACAATCATCAGCATGCCCAAGGATGACAGGGCATGCTAGCGCTTGGAGAACCACAAGTGCCATCATGCCCTGTCACCTGTTACAACACACAAATGAATACCCCTCCTAGCACCTAAATATAGAGCCGGCCCCTAACCTAAAAAAAAATACTAAACATTTCATGCCCCCCCTACAAAGATTAAATTACATTTAATACCCCCAAATAATGTAAAAAAAAACGACCGCTAATTGTGAAACGTA
>WWET01001857.1:119354-138282 GCA_011038615.1 Limnodynastes dumerilii | reverse complement strand
CTCCCGGAAGTGGCGGTTTCACATCACCACCAAAAACCCGGGTTTTTGCAAAATGCCAGGTTTTTGATGAAAATCCCAGATATTTGGTGGTAATGTGAAAGGGGTATTAGGGTTAGGCTGCAGGGAGGGGATGGATCGGATAAGGGGAAGATTAGGTTCAGGCTGCAGGGACAGGAGGGTTAGGGTAATGGAAGGGGAAGGATAGGGTGAGGATTAACATAAGGGTGGGGGAAATAGGGATTGACACTTACCTGTCTGTAGCGGGGCAGGAACATTTGCTTCCGCTCCCTCCTTGGATACGGGGTGTCAAAAACAGCCATTTAAAAAATAAATTTAAAAAAAGGGGCCGTTTTAATAGGCGAACCACACCCCAGCAAAGCCATACAATAATAAGCTCAGTCTGATAATTGTATAGTGTGTTTCCAAAGCCTGTTAGCTGATCTACAAAGACAATAAGGTTCTAGAATGAAAAAGCCTTTATTAAAATAAATTGTTACAAGCATGTTTAAGATTGATGTTGTTGTAAGACTTATTTTAGAGCAATTCACCTCTATCGTCAAGTTAGTCCTTGAGACATTTCCATTAGCTCTTTACCGTTTCCTGTGCCAGCAACTAACCGAATGTAAAACCACTTTAATTTCAGGTCTGCCATTGAAGAGGGGAAAGGTATCTACAACAACATTAAAAACTTTGTCCGTTTCCAGCTTAGCACGTGAGTAGAGTATTTATGTCTGTTACCTGAAAATCATTACACCAGTGAGACATTTATCTGTTTCTAGACTATTTAGCCTGTATCCTGTAAAATTAGCTTGTTGCAGGTATAAGGAAATCTTTACAGCAATCCAAAAAAAATAAATAAATAAATAAACGTTGGATTCATTTAGTTTCAATTAATTGCCTGGCAAGCCAGACAAGCAATTTTATTGTATGTACAGTACTATACCTATTATCTTTAATATATTGCAAAAGTGGTCAACTCATTAAAAAATATTATTTTGAAAATACAAATTTTATTGATGCAGATTTTTTAGCAAACATGTTTGTGTTTGTTTTTTTTACTTTTTTCTTGGCGTAAACGCATTTAATTGCCTAATGCATTGCTGCTTTTTCCAGGTCCATAACTGTATAATTATAGCTGCACAGTCTTGCAACCCTCATCTGAAAAAGTTGTTAATTATCTGTGTCTGTTGAAAGTGGAAACATTAGGTGAATTTGTCTATTTTACATTTGTTTTCTTTAGGAGTATTGCGGCACTGACTTTAATATCACTTGCTACATTAATGAATTTTCCAAACCCTCTTAATGCCATGCAGATCTTGTGGATTAATATAATCATGGATGGTCCTCCGGCTCAAAGGTAAGGAAACTGCGCTTTGTGGTCTGAACAACATAGTGGAGTCATAGGCTGCCTTGTTGTTTAATGGAAGTATTGAGTGTATTGTATACGTAGTAATAATTAAACTAAAAGGTGGCACTGCATTACAAACCCTTGTAAAAGTTTAAGGGCAACCACAGTTAATCTGTTTATTTTGGGTCAGTAATATTTTAGTGGTCGCTGTCATCATATAGTACTTCCCGTTAAGCAGTTACAGGGTTATATGACAGAAGTGCATAGAATATTAGTGTTACTTTTTATGTCAGCAGCTCTAGCCATTAATACTGAAGTCAGTGTTGTGTTAGCTTGTGTCAGACATGCTACAATTAGCCATTTATCAGATGGTTATGTATTTGCTTATGTTGTTTGTTTTTGTTTAAGCCTTGGAGTGGAGCCTGTGGACAAGGATGTTATTCGAAAGCCACCAAGAAACCTTAAGGATAGTATTCTGACCAAGAACTTAATTATCAAAATTCTTATCTCTTCTATTATCATTGTGTGTGGCACTTTATTTGTCTTCTGGAGAGAGGTTTGTACTATGTCTGTGTGTGTTTAAATAAACAGGTCTATACAAGATTACGTCATTATATCCCTGACTACTCCATGTTGCTCTAAGCTGTTATGTGCCAATATAGTTTTCTTTATTTTTTTAAATATATTTTAGAGTGGTGAAGATAGTATTTGATTCATACTCCTTAACCATTTTTAGGTGAATTGTTGTACTGAACGTACTGGACCTGATTCAGAATTTGTAACGCAAGCTGCTGGCGCATGCGTATTGCATAAGTAGGCTTGCGTTCGAACTGCATATGTGCAGTACAGTGACTTCTGTATTGGAACGCAGCCAGCCAGTGCTGTATTCCAATGCGTAATTCACTCTCCGATGACGGGGCAGGCTTACTCATCATGCGTACTTGAAACGCGCATGGGCATAGGAATGCAAATCGTACAGCAATATGATCCTGCTTTCCGTATCGGAACACTTTAGATAGGGTTCTGAATTGGAAGGGGCTGTACACGTGAGGGAAGTGCAGGAGGCATGCACTGCCTTCACACGTATGGAATCTAAGATTGCAGATTCCATATATTAGCCTCTGTTGAGGAGGCTAACATACAGAATCTGTTCTTAATTGTGGATTTGGTCCTGTGATAAATTTGTCCGTTTGTCTTTATTTTTTTTCTTCTTTGTCTTTGTTTACTTGATGAAATAAACTTTATTATTTTCTTAAGAAAATCCAATTTGATATTTTTTTGTAGGTATCTTGTGATTATACAAGATATGACCACAACAAAAGAATTGATTGGATATATGCAGACCCCTAGTCCAGGCTGCAAAACAGTCATTTCAATTTATCAGATTAAACAGATTATTGTTCAGTGCAGTGTAAACTTCAATTGATCGCCTGTAACAGACAAAAAAGGCATGCTGTCCAATTATCTGATCTAGCAACGATCAACCCAATTATCCCGGTCTTTTACTTGCATACAGTGGCGTAGCTATAGGGGTCGCAGGGGCGACCGGGCCCCTGAGCTAGGGGGGCCCAGCACAGGCCCCCCGCCACTTACCAAGTGCTGGAGTTCATTCTCCACTTACTTACCTGTGGTTCTGCAGCAGCGCTCACTGCAGCGCATCACCGGCTTCCTTCCCTGTTGAAGTTACGTTGCGTGACCTGGGGTCACACAACGTCATTTACAGCCTGCGTCCCGCTGCACAGGAGAAAAGCAGCGGCGGGACTACAGGGAAGGAGGCCGGGGATGCGCTGCAGTGAGCGCAGCGGCAGGACAGCAGGTAAGTAATTAGGATGCTGGAGGGCTGGACATATGATGAGGGATATTGGGGGAGCTGGACATATGATGAGAGATACTGGGGCACTGGCCATATGATGAGGGATAATGGGGGAACTGGATATATGATGAGGGATACTGGGGTACTGGACATATGATGAGGGATAATGGGGGAACTGGATATATGATGAGGGATACTGGGGTACTGGACAAATGATGAGGGATGCTGGGGGGCTGGCTATATTATGAGGGATACTGGGGGAACTGGACACACAATGAGGGATACTGGGGGCACCAGCATGTCACTCATCTGTCTTCTGTGGACCTGATCATACAGGTTTTTTGAGGTGCGCTGCGCTCCACCGGCACTACGGTAGTGCACCTCAAACAGCCTCTATGTGGGGGGGCCCAAGCTGACCTTTTGCACCTGGGCCCATGAACCTTTAGCTACGCCCCTGCTTGCATAGTGTGTGACTGACCTAAATTTTGTCCCAACATCTAAAAATCTAACTCAAGCTTTTCGATGCTGATGTTGTCATGATGTTTTATAAGCTTATATGACTATATATGTTGTATTGCTTCCCCGCTAATGTCCTTTAAGGGGGAATTGTTATGTATTGTTTTTTGTTTGAGGAAAATGAGAAATTCAATAAAAAATACTTGATTTAAAAAAAACATCTAACTCAAGCAGAGAGTTAATATACAGTATAGTTTGCATTTCTGTTGCATACACTATGAAGGCCGAAACAACTTTTTTGAATGACGTTCTTGTTTTGCAGCTGCGGGATAATCTTATTACTCCACGAGACACAACAATGACATTTACCTGCTTTGTGTTTTTTGACATGTTCAATGCTTTAAGCTCCCGATCACAGGTGAGACTATTTCCTAACTGCTTTTAAATTTAAGTGTAAGTGACTTTGGGCCAAATCCTGAACCACATATGACGGGACTTGCACAAGTTATTTGTGTAAGTCCCCTGTCTCGGAACATCTGTGCATGTGCACAACAGATGTTCCGACAGCATAAGTACTGACGTACGGAACTAAGTTACGTATGTTGGAAAGTACGCAGAAGGAGCTGACCCTTCATTTACGATTGCCGTATCACAGGTGGGGATAGCCATTTAAATAAGGGGTTTGGGACGTGGAAGATCTGTTACGACTGGACGCAAACCTAGAGGTAAAAGGTAAGGTATCTATCTGTGTCTAGATTTACTACCAATAGCGGGGAGTGCTTGCTAGTTAACTACTTAGTTACGTAACTATACTGACCCCTGACATAAAGCGTGCGGGGGTCAGGATCTGGCCCTTTGAGTGTGTCTATCTGCTAGTTAAAAAGTATATTGATATAGATCACTTGAAGATCTATTTGATCATCTAAAAAGAATTTAGTAAATTACTGGCATTTGTAGATTACTTTTTGTCTGTTACCTCAAACGTATTGGTGTGTCTACATAAAAAGTACTGCTTTAAAATGGCTGTGTATCTTACCAGGCGTGTTAGACATATCCTATTGGACAATAACCACATTCTCCAAGGATTCATCTCTAAGGAGCTTGTTCCTAAACATCGAGCAACCGCATTGTACAGACTTGGCTCAAAAGAGTAGCTTATTAATGAAAAATGTTTAAGATGATTATAACTCTTAACTAAAAATGCCTTGAATACCTATTGTAATTTTGTCTCTTTCTTAAAAGGCTAGTAGGCGGTATATTCTGTGAGTGTTAATCTGGATTTCCTTTTCTACAGACCAAATCAGTCTTTGAGATTGGCTTGTGCAGTAACAAAATGTTCTGTTATGCCGTCCTTGGATCCATCATGGGTCAGCTGCTCGTCATTTACTTCCCACCTCTACAGAAGGTGTTTCAGACTGAAAGTCTCAGCATTCAAGGTATTTAAAGAAATAAATATAAATACATTTTTTTGTTTTTGGAATAATAGCTTAATTTTCAGTGAGCACAAATTGTGTGTGTGTATAGTTATAGAGATATAGATATACAAACACACACTAGAATGGTATGAGGAAATCTCATAGATAAAAATAAAGGGTCATGAGAGCTCTCACTTTAAAAAATACATGATAAATGGCCCAAAGTCATAATGGGACTCTGACAGTATTAGTTAGGACCACCAAAACAGAGAAGCCTTGTAAGTGACTGGTGGCTTATCATATATTTGCAAATATGTATATATCTCTGACTTATTTTAAAGATAGAATGTCTTGTTTAGTTGCTTCTAAAAAAAAAAAGATGTAATTAAAAAAATTTTGTTTATATGATTTATTTTGTAATTTCATGTCACTGATCATGAGTATTCATCCATCTTGTTTAAAATAAGTGCTTTCCGCTCACAGCTCAGCAAGCAGCAAATGTACACATTTTGCGAGTGCGCTTTCACACCCACCACACTTCTGTACTGATTTGATCCCAACCTACTGGAAGTGCTTTTTTCACAAATCTGACGGCATGGTGGGTTGTGGCGTCTGCTAATTGAAGGGGGGATACATTCAAATTGTACATTCAGGGTGTGTGAAGCATGTTACACCGTATTTAGACTTGAGTCGTCTTCATTTTAAGTTAGGATTCACAGATCTTAAGGGCTCCGGTTTGTCTAGCTACAACACTTTTCCCAGAATTGATTAAAGTGTATTAATTTAAGGGAGGAATCATTTATTTCTCTTACAACCATCTGGGGGCCACTGGTACACTGGGGTTTGGAGCCTGGTTGGGAGTGGGCATTAAATAATCTTTTTCCCCCCTGCAAACACTGCTGCTCCAGTGTTTTTTTTAGTGCCTCATGGGGTGAGGCCATGTTTACCAGGGCTCTTATAGAGCCCCTTTTCTGGTGTTTTTTTTACTTTTTCTTACCTTTTTATTTTTTCTTTGAGAGCAAGTACACTGTGGTCAGTGCAGGGTGATCGTGGCATGGCTGGGGATTCCCCTGGAAGATGACTAATGGCAGTGCCTGAGTCTGGTGGGGATCCCCCTTCTCCCGCAGCAGAGCGGACCTGGGGCTGCCCTGCTCTAGGAGCACGGAGAGACCTTCGCTCCGCTCCAATATGGCGGTGTGCCATTGTTCTGTGCTGTGTCCCTATCCTCTCCCAGCAGAGGGGAGAACATAGGGTTAAGGGACCATATGAATCCCACCTCCTAGAAGAGAGGAGATGGTAGGATTCCTAATGAGGCTGCAGCTAATCCTGTGCACCTGAATGATTGAGATTGTGTGCCGTGCTGATCGGAGACTGCCTGCAAGGATTTCAGCTCCTTGTCTGCAAGGATTTCTTCTCCCTGACTGCCTCCTTCAGGAAGGCTAAGTACCTTTAATTATAGCAAAATCATATATTTTTATTTTGCTGTGTATTTTACCCTTAATCCTAGTGTGAAGTAGACACTTAGGTTTATATAGTGGGTACTAATTTTGTTGTTGAATTGTATTTGGACATCCTGTTAAAGATGTCTGATAAAGAGAAGCTCCCTAAAACAAAAGCAAATAATTTTACTTGTGCTATATGCAAGACAAAATTACTGGCGGGTTAGCAGGACCTAGGGGCCCTTTGCGCTGAGTGCACAGATTGTTCCCCCACTGTAGTTGACCCTGACCTGCCTGGGGTGGCCCCTCCAGCACCTGGTAAACGTGCAACCGCTAGCCAGCCTGCGCTTAGAGGTGAGGCCTCTCAGTAATCCTCTGTCCAACCTTAAAGCCTATGGCACAGTGGCAGAGCACCCACCTTTGGTGCAACAGCTTACCAGCTCAAATCCCAGCTGAGTCAGCCATCCTGCCACCCAGCTAGCCAATCCCTTTCCCAAGACTGTGAATGATATTGCTGAACTGGCTTGGTCCAGGTCGCTTCAGGAATCTGTTCAAGGTCTGGTTAAGATATCTAAAACCTAGTCTGTCATTTAGAAAGAGGCCTCAGGCATCTAGGGGCCTTTTGCCAGATTCAGATTCCCATTCCCTAGGGGAAAAGGGGGAGGTTGGGGAGGAAGATTTCTCAGATAGAGAGCTTCCGCTAGATCTTTCTCTTGCAAAGGGGTGAAAGAGATATTCGCTATCCGCCAGTCGCTTAATATTGCAGAAGTTATAGAACAAGCTCCGGAGGAGCACCATATCTTTAAGAGACTGAAGAAACGTTCTGTCTCTTTTCCAGTTACCTGCACTAATTCAAGAGGCCTGGAAATCTCTGGAGAAAAGGCGGCGATTTGCTTTATTTCCTTGGCGGAGGTGTCCAGATGGGAACAATGGGCCAGATCCAGAACTACACATTTCCGCGAATTTACGTGTGGCGGAGACGTAAATTCGCAGATTTGAACGCACTGCGCATGCGCACCATAGAAAATACGCACATTCACGTAGCGTAATTTAGAACGTATGGGTGATTCACGTATGTCTCACGTAAATACTTACGTGTGGGCGTGACAAATTTACGTTAGTCAACAATATGTGCGTTTTACGTGAAGTAGGCGGGGGGTGGTATTTAAAGTGTACAGTATGGGCGTGCTAAGCTGCGTACGTTCGCGTAGTCAGTACGTCCGTTAGCGGACGTATGCTGTTACGTTTGGAAAAGTTAAGGTAGGGTTTGGGTCGCGTATTTTGACAAAATACGTCCGTGCAAGGGGTGTGCCGTGGGGAGTGTAGCGAACTTACGTGTACGAAAATATGCTCCGCGAATATACGTACGCACACACGTAGTTCTGGATCTACCCCAATGTCCTAAGGTGGACACGGCGATCTCAAAGTTGGCGAAGCCAACTGCTTTGCCCATTCCAGGCGCTGCATCCCTTAGATAGGCGTATTGAAACATTTTTAAAGTTTTGTGGCAGCAGGTGCTTCCTTAAGGCCTTTGCTGGCTTCTGCCTGGGTTGCAAGGGCCATGGAGGTTTGGGCGCAGAAGATGATTTCTGGTCTTCAGTCTAAGGCCAGTCAGGCGGACCTAATTTCCCTGGCAGAACAGATCAGGGTGGTGGTAGTCAAGATTTCCGCCTCATCGGTAGCTGTCAGGCGAGCCTTATGACTACGGTTGTAGAAGGCGGATGCAGAGTCAAGGTCTCTGGGTCCCTTTTCGTTTGAGGGCTCTCTTTTATTTGGTCCTAGGTGTGACGCTATGACCACACAGGCTACAGGGGGTAAAAGTAATTTTTTGCCGTTATCTTCTCAAGGAACTTGAAGGTCTCAATTTCGTGCGTTTTGTTCCGCAGGTAGAGGTGTCTTTCTGCCAGGGGACAGTCCTTTCGAGGAAGATCACCCACCTTCTCCCCGGACAGAGGCACTGCCAGAAGAGGCAGGCAATCCTGGAATCAGCGTCCTAAGGAGCCCATAACTCCTGAAAAGCCCTCTGCATGACTGTGCCTGTCTATTTCCATCTCCAGAAATGTGGAAGCCAGACTTCTTTTTCTTTCAGGACAGGTAGCTGGCTTCCACAGAGGACAGATGGGTCCAGCGGATAGTTTCCAGTGGTTTTTAATTTCTCCTTATTCTCATGATCCAGCCATCAGAGCCCAGCTTATGTCTCTTCTGGACTCTCTTTCGGTACGTTATTTAGGTAGTCCCTTCCCTTCAAAGAGGGAAAAGTTTCTACTCAAATTAATTTCTTGTATCCAAGCCAGACTGCTTTGTCTGACTGATCTGTAAAGGAGGAATTTTTAGCCTCCATAAACTTAAAGGATGCATATCTGCACGTCCCAGTCTGGAAAGATCATCATTCTCTTCTAAGGTTCGCGATCTTGGGGAGACATTTTCAGTTCCGAGCCTTACTGTTCAGCATAGCCACCGCTCCCAGAGTCTTCACAAAGATCATGGCGGTGATGGCGGCCATTTTACGTTCAGGAGGAATTATAAATATTCCTTACTTGGATGATCTTCTTGTAAAGGCCCAGTCGACGGAAATGTTGTGTAATCACCTAGCAGTCTTAGAGGAGTACAGGTGGATCCTCAACCTTTCCAAATCAAACCTGCATCCCAGATAGAGAATGGTGTTCCTAGGGACCATTTTGGACATGCATCTGTAAAGTGTGTTCCTTCCCTTAGCCAAGGTCCAGAATCTTCAGGATCTGGTCATAATTGCTCTTTCAATGCAATCACCATCAGTCCATCTTTGTATGCGTCTGATGGGGACACTATTGTACAGCAGACTCCACGCTCGCAGTTTTCAGTGGAATCTACTGACAGGCTGGTCAGGATCCCACCTGCGACTGCCTGCGTACCTTTCTCTGTCCGCCAAGAGTCACCGTTCCCTTAGGTGATGGCTTCCGTTCTCAGAATCTGATGGTAGGCAGATCGATCGTTTCAGTTACCTGGATGATCATGACCTCAGACGCCAGTTTGGAAGGTTGGGGAGCCGTCATCCAGGATCAACGCCTCCAAGGAAGATGGACCAAAAGAGAATCTCTTCTGCCTATAAACAATCTATAACTGAGGGCCATCTTCTATGCTCTTCAGGAGGCCTTACCTTGGATCCAAGGTCAGCCCGCAAGAATGCAGTATGACAACGCCACAGCATCACCAAGAGCGAGGCAGCTTGCATTTTCTTCTGGGCGGAGATTCAATTATTGTCCATCTCAGTGGTGTTCATCCCATGAAGGCCGACTTCTTGAGTCGAGAATCTTTCCATCAGGGGGAATAGGCTCTGAATCAGAGAGTATTTTCCCAGATAGTCCAAAGTGGGGGTCTTCCGGATCTGGATTTATGGCGTCTCGGCACAACAACAAAGTGCCAAGATTCATATCCAGAACATGGGACCCTCTAGCGGTAGCAGCAGACACTCTTTGGGATAGATGTTCCCTCTTTTTAGTGCTAATTCAGAGAGTACTCAAACGAGTGAAGGCAGAAGGGCGCCTGGTCATTTTGATTGCGCCATTCTGGGCCAGGAGGGCGTGGTTCTCAGACATTCTGCTGATAGCAGAAGGTCATGGTTGGTGCCTCCCTCTGTCAGAGGACCTTCTAGAACAAGGCCCCTTCTACCAACAGGACCTTACTCTTCTGGCTTTGATGGCGTGGCTGTTGAATCCAGCATCCTAGTGGCTAAAGGATTGTTTTCTCAGGTCATTCAGACCATGATAAAGGCTCATAAGCCAGTGTCTGCGTCCCACTATCCTAGAATCTGGAAAAAATATATTCAGTGGTGTGAGGTTAATCGGGCTCATACCTCTATGTTTAGTCTTCCTCGCCTTCTTCAATTTTTTCAATTAGGCCTGGATTCAGGTTTGAGACTGAGCTCCCTTAAGGTCCAGGTCTCAGCTTTGTCCATCTACTTCCATAGGAAACTGGCATTCTGGCCAGAGATTTAAACATTTCTTCATGGAGTGCTGAAGATTCAACCTGTGGCTTCAGTTCCGCTGTGGGACTTAAATTTGGTTCTTGTAGCACTTCAGAAAGAGCCCTTTGAGCCTCTATCTTCGGTGGATCTTAAAGATCTGACTCGGAAGACATTGTTTCTACTCATTATTGCATCGGCTAGGCGAATATCGGAATTGGGGGACCTTTTACTGTAGGCCTCCTTTTTAGTCTTCTACCAGGATAGGGGGTCCTGGGGACTATTCCCTCATTCAGCTTAAGGGGGTGTCTAGATTCCATCTCAATCAGGAAATAGTCATCCCTGTTTCCTGGGTACGGGAGGTCAGAGCCTTCTGGGAAACTTGGATGTGGTATAGATCCTTAGGACTCCTCAGGTTCTCCTGGTCAGGTTCCTCGGAGAGTGTTGGCACACTCTACCAGGGAGGTGAGTCTACATTTCTGTTACAAGTGTGTTAGGGCCGTGGCCCTGTGTATCTTGTTTAGCTTGTATACTGGAGCAGCAGGGTTTGCAGGGGGGGAGGAGTAAGCATCGGGGGAAAGAGATTAACTATTTAGTGCCCACTCCCAACCAGGCCCTGAAACCCCAGTGTACCAGTGTCCCCCAGATGGATTCAGAGAAAAGGATTTACTGGTGAGTACCAAAATCCAGTTTTTCAAACCGTAATGGACCTTATTTGATTAGGCACTGTAAGAAAACAAGAGTGAACATGGCAAAGGGGTGGGCTCTTTATAGTCCTTGTACCTTGGTAAGAATATTGATACCCATCGGTTCATTCCAATTATAAAAAGTGCTTTAAACGTCTGGTTGGTTTCTGTGTTTTTACTATTGAATATTCATAGTTTTTAAGGTATTGAATTTTGTGTTATAGTATGTACTAAAACTGCATGTGTTTGTTTTAGATATCCTGTTCTTAATAGGACTTACATCGTCTGTGTGTATTGTCTCAGAAATCATAAAGAAAGTAGAACGTAGCCAAGAGGGCAACCACAAGCGCAAAGGGTCCTTGTCCTCCTTGTTCCTGGATGTATGATGCATATTGCATTGTTTCTATATTACATAAAAGATGTCTGCAGGATATGGTGAGGTCGCCAGGAGCAACAAACCAGAATGGATTGCTGTGACAAAGTACTTCTGAAGGAAAATCGCTTTGCAACCATTCAAGTATTTATAAGGTCTCCTGACACAGAAGTGACTTAAAGACATAATAGTCTTTCCATATATGGTTTTTGCCTTCTCTCTACACCAAAACTTTGTTTTAAGGATTTTTTTGTACAGTCAAATAACATACTTCTAGTTAAATAATTTTTATATGTATATAATTTTTCTTCTTGGTGGGTTTTTATTAAACTGAAAGATTTTCTAATGTGTAGAATGCGGTTTAAGTGAAGTGCAGTGCGTCATTTTTCCCCTGATCATATTTATTTTCTGTTTAAATACATACTGTATTTTTCCTCCTGAGGATTATGTGCACATGACGTGACCACTGTAGAATCAGTTTATGGCAGTGATTTTGTGTTTAAGATTTTTCTTGATTAAATAAAATACTTCAACCTGGTGTTGGATCAGATGGCAAACAAATCTAAATGATTCTTATTACTGCATGCACATTGTGGGCGTCCAAACTACAGCAACTCTTATGGTTTATTTAGATTATTTTTATCATGATATACTGTAATATTGTTTTGATTCCTACTAAATCATGTTATCTTGTTTTACTTTCACATATTTGCACAGTTTATTGTACCACAATTCAGTTAAATACTAGTAATCTAAATTTTACTTAATGCCATATCATTTTAACCTTATTTTTTCATTTTTTTTTTGCATTTAAGCAGTTTCTCTTCCCTTATTACTTTTGTCTGAAAAGAATCAATGATTGTTTATATGTATGTATGTATGTGTGCGTGTTACACAAAAATATATATATTTTTCTTTACATTAAAAATTACTGTCTTAGTTATTGAGGTGAAATTCTAGCCTAGTTTTTATTTTTACACTGGGGAGATAAATGTGCAGTAAAATATCTTAAATTATTTTGTAAATAATCTGCATTCTGTCATTTGTTTTTATTCTTGTTCAGGTGATCTTACATAAAAACTTTTTTATAGTTTACTAAATGTACTAAATGTTTATTGAATAGACTTAGGATACATTACTAAATAATAAATTCAACATAGCGTCTCTAATACATGCAAATAATGGTTTTGTGGAGCAGTATTAGATATATCTTTGGTATAGTTTTTTTTTATCCCTCCTAAATACTCAAATAACCTTTGTTTTATCTTGAGTATTGAGTGCAATACAGCATGTTGTGTTTTCATCTTCAGATATTTGGTGAATTGTGTTTTCTTAATATTTTAACCTAAACCTGCCCAGCAGTATTGTTGTCTTTCTTAGGTCATACTTAAAATAATTAAACTTTGCTGCAAGTGGTAACCTTTATCTCTTGAATTTGGCAATTTAGTACAACCTTGGTTATATTTAACCTTGGTTATATTTAACCTTGGTTATAATTCTATAAAATCCTCTGAGCAGAGACTAGGGGCTGGATCCCGACTTAAGTAAGAGCTTGAAATTGAGAGGAAAGTTACAGGGAGTCATATTTCATCTGTTGCAAACAGTATTAGAGTTGAGAGGTGAGGTCTCCCAGCCTAAGTCTAAATAACACTGTAAAAGTAAAGCTGGTCAGTATCTGTGTGCAGTAAGCAATTCAAAGATATATCCCTGCATGCAAACAATACAATTAACTTCACTTCCCCTGCAATCAACATGGTTTAGCCGAGGAGTAACTTTCCTCTCCTAATTTCAAACTCCTTATTAAGTCTGGATCTAGCCCTAGATTATACTTATAGGGTTTAGAATTCCTCCCCATTTTACTAGGTAATGCCTTCATTTAAAATCCAAGTAATTAAAGTATCATATATGTCTTCTTTTTGTTACAATTAAACATTCCATTATTGATACCCATGTGCATATTTTTTTTATCTGCCATGTATATAAATGCTGAGTGGTAAATTAATTTATGAACTGCAATACACATACAGTCTAAGGGCTAGATTTACTAAACTGCGGAAAAGTGAAGATGTTGCCCATAGCAGCCAGTCAGATTCTAGCTGACATTCTCTAGTCTGTAATAGAAAAGTGAGAGCTAGAATGTGATTGGTTGCTATGGACAACATCTCCACTTTTTTTTCCATTTCCGCAGTTTAATAAATCTATCCCTAATTCTTTGCATTGAGAGAAAATCTCTGTATACGCTACATTTTCATTACATTTCCAATCCAACAATAAATGAGTGTATGTAACACTACCGTGTTAGTGTACACTGGAACGATCATGCTTTTATCTTGTAAAAGTACATTGCATCATTAAACACACCAGAACTGCCAGTAAATAGTGTGTATACGTGAGTTAGCATTCTCATTGGGACATTGTCATTTATATCCTTGTTTCATTGTGTGAAATGTATCTAGTGTGTACCCAGCTTTACTTATGTACCTGGTATAACACTTGATTGGAGTAGGTATTATGGCTTAGAACCTGATTTAGTAACAAACCTATTCTTACATGAAAAGAGATAAGGTTTTTGATATTGACGTTTGCAATAAAAAATAAACAATATGATTACATTCAAAATAAAAACGCCAAAATGAAACACCCAAAACGATATTTTAAATTAAACCGCCATGATCCATCGACTGCACAAAAGCATTTGAGTGTTGAAACTAAAACTTCAAAACTTTTCTTTTCTTACATCTAGATAAGGTAAAAGCATCCTATTGCAAAATGTATATTAAAGCGTCTCCCGAGTCATTTTAGGTTTGTCCAAGGTCGGGCATAGGCAATCTGTGGAACATTATTAATCAGCTATGCTTTTGGAGAATGTTGGGACTTGTAGTTTCTCAACTGATGGAGGGCAAGATGTTGTCTATTCTTGACTAGACTAACAAAAAGATTCAAAGTTAGAACCATAGTTTTTTGGGATGTTTGTGTTTTTAGGTATGAAAATAAAACTTGTTAGGATTTAATGAAATTTTCATTTTACAAATAACAGAAAATCCAGGACTGGTAATACTGTTAAACAGTGATAACCACCAGTGAGCAGTTGGAATGTTAGCAGAGTTATAGCTGACTTTAGGAATTGGGGAGAGCAAACAAAGAAAATCAAGCACCCCATAATAAGAACAAATACAAAATATGTATATGAAAAATATAAAGTACGTTACAATAAAAGTCTCCCTGTAAGGTATTTTAGAAAAAAAAAAAAACATACAATAATTGAAATACTAAACCTAAAAGTTTTAAGTTCTGATTACAGAACAAGCATTTTGATGTAAACATATAAAAAACACTAATGTAGATTATAATTGTATATGGTTCAATTAGTTCCTAGTATACACGATTTAAACTATATACTAGGACCTATTTGAAACAAATATTAGACTATATAATACTATATGATTTCTTTATTATATTTACTTGTGTTGTTTATATGCTCTACATATAATTTGACATTTTACATCTACGGTTGTTGAATTTAAAATGACCAATAGACGTTTGGGCTTATTCTTGCAGTTGTAGTAAATTGTTTCTAAAATACATATTAGAATCATATCTAATATCCCTTAGATGCAAATTCTCCAAAATCACATTCTAAGTGATGTCTTTTATTTGTTCTGAGTTCTTCCTTTTAGCAGCAGAATGAGTTTCTACATTAATATCTAATGGATTTTAGATATAATATTGATTTTATACACATTTTTTTTTCATAATCTGAGCACCAGGCATATAAAAGCCCTGTTAAAGGGGCATATGAAGCTCCAAATGCCTAAGGCTTAATGTGATTCCATAATACCTTAACCAATCATACTCTATTAACAATATTGTTCTGTATGCCCCTGTAGTTGGGCTTAATAAATACCCAAATTGTTCATATATAAAAATAATTATACATGAAATCAATATGCTCTTTAAAGTTAACCTAAAAGTAATGTACAAATGCTCCACACTGACCTCTCATCTGTAGTCTGAGACCCTGGTAAAGGTATGTTCTGTATCCTGCAAGCAGTACAGCAAAATGATCAGAAAGATCCTACAGGGTTAGACTGTGGCAAAAAGTCTCCATATTTAATCAATTATCTTTTTACTTTTGATGTACTGTGGCTCTGTCTCTACCTATAGGGAAGCTCTCCCTTTACTCAGCCTGGCTACACTTCTTCGTGTCACTTTCTTTGCAGGCAATACTGAGGTAACTTCAGGGAAAAACAGTATTACTTTTATTGTTACTTTTTGTTTACTTAATGTAGATGAGTATAAATGTGTTGTACAATATACTACATACAAATAGAATAAGGTATGAAACTGTGCAAACATGTAATTTCCTTCATCATTAATGCACATGTATTTGTTTATTTGTCACATTTCAAAAACGTTGCTCTAAACCTGCTGCAGAAAATATACTATAGAAGCAACCTCACATATAACGTATATAACACCTTTATTTAGTTACTATGGACAGGGTGCAGGGGTGGGGTCACTGGAGTCTGGGAAAGTTCTGGTTGTATTATTTGCTTAAATGCTTTTAAATTTGAATTATTTTTCAATTGCAGAAAATAAATGAACAAGGTCTTCAGTGAGCCTGTGGCATTCATAAAATTAAAATATATTTTTTCCTTTCACTTATTAAATGTTAACACAAGGACTTTCACATTTTAAAGGATATCACCAAGGTATTTACTATGATAGCCATTAGGCTTGAATATATACTGTTTTACATTGGTGAGGTAGCATCTTCCATCTATCAGAGCTGCAGTCCTCCTCTGCCCCTAGTAGCTTATGGTTAATTGGGGATTGGTAACTAATGTTGGGTACACACTTAGGGCCAGATAGTTGACCATGAAGACCATATTATATGCTTGCTCACAAGATGGCCCTATGCCGAAATATAACTGGAAATGAAGATAATTTCTGTACACACTGATGTTTTCTCCAGACAGTGGGACATCACTGATGGAGAAAATTAAGCTCCCAAAAATCAAATCATCCGAAGCAGTTTCTAAGGATTCTGCAGCAGGATGGGTACACACTGACAAGATGTAGGAAGCTGTACCCAGCTTTAGACTATTTACTAGGCAGTCATTTTTCTACCCGTCTTCACAGATCCGTACTGAAAACAGTAGGGTGTTGGCATTAGATGAGGAGTGGAGTTAAATTGTAAACTACAGTGTATTCTGCATCATACATACCCAGCTATTCAGAATGAAACATTTGAGAAAGCCCTGCTTTAATTAGTACTATTGTCCTATAAGGAAGAAAAAAAAAATCCTGTTTGTATTTTAATGATTGAAAAGAACCTATTATAATGCTGTGTAATCTATTCCATAAATATAGGATGATAACTTAAGAAATATTAGTGTCCTCTCCTCATTTACAGCCTATGTAGTATTGATCAACAAGAACATGAATTGCATATAAAGATTTGTAATGTACTTTTTAATTATATTGCACTACTGAGAAAATTGTGACTGCACATTAACAGGTCAACTTGTAGTAATTGTATTTTAAATAACCTTTTATGTATCCTGACCATACTGTATTTCTCCTGCTCCTTACAAACTGCTGCACAATTATCAATGTTTGCCTTTATAAATAAAATTTTTCAATATTTATCAATTCATTTGCCTCAAATTCTATTCATGGATTGTCATGTGTGTAATAAATGTATGTGTAATATGTGTAAATTTATATAATATACATTAATATTGCGCGGACTTAAGTTTTATTTATGTCCACTTGGGCTAGTAATGAAAGCTGCATAATGCATAAAAGGTCACTTGTCTGAATGACTGATGAGAGAACATTACTTTATAGAAGAAATAGTCAGTACTGCAGTAAAGAGCAATCAAAGTTAATGTCTCTTACATTAAGCTGCAGTTATGTTCTCAAACTGCAGTGACATATACAGTTTACTCCCATTCCCTATCTTTCCTACCCTAAAACATGACAATTTTATAAGATTACCATTATAAAGTTTAGAAAAGGATATGTTTCACCAACGGAACTCCGCATTAAAAAGACTTAAAATATAAAGATTTCTGTGATGTAATGTTAACAAACATAAAAAACTCCTTTAAAATAAATATATTTTGCTAGTTGCTCCCAGTGAAACCTGAGAATTCCTTAAATACCACAAGATGGTACAAGACAATTCTTAAACAACTATAACATTTAATAAAATAAAGAATTAAACCAAACACATGAATAATATTTGGCTTCAGCTTTAATTATGATCAACTAGGAACCCCTTTCTCTATTGTTAAGCGGGCACTTCTGCAGTTCGTCCCATAGGCAAGGCTTACCTTTTACTTAAACCTATATTTCCCCTGACATTATCAGAGCCAGAACTCCCTACCTTATAAGCATGTCATAATGTTAGTATCACGCACCCAGTGCTCCTACCAATCCACCTTAACGGCATGTCTTGGCCTTGAACATCTGGTTCTATACAGTATTAGAGAACAAGATAAAAGGCTGCACTAATATGCTTCCCTCTAGGGGTTCAAATAATTGAAATAAATACTCTACAAACAATTATAACACTGTTTCTGCCAAAAATAAAAAACATACCGACAAAAAACATTTTAACATCTAAAATGCATGTAATTAAAACATGTGCAAGAAGATGTATATCATTAAAGCAGGAAAACTAATTGTTCATTAACGGCGTACTGCATAATAAGTGGTACCACTTTAACAGTCTGCTAACCAGTCATTTCCAACTGATCCGATATAATATTGGAATCCACTAAGTATGGTACTAGTAGGCAGCTTTATCCATATATTGGTGGAGAATGAGTTTGCTGACTTAGATGTGCATGTAAGATAAGGCAAGGAAAAAATACAGTGATCCCCGTGCTTGAAATGGTAATATAGACCTAATGTACTTACGTGAGCATAAACTCTACCACCCCGGAGTAGAATTTGAAATATTATATCGGATCAGTTGGAAATGACTGAAGTTAGGAGACTATTAAAGGGGCACCATGTATTTCATCAGTGCACTGTTAATGAAAATTTAGTCCTCCTGCTTAAATTAAATACATCTTCTTGCACATATGATGTGTTTTAATCATAGAATGTATTTTAGATGTTGATGAAATAAATGGGGTTTTTTTTTATATGTTGGTATGTTATTTATTTTTGGGTGAAACAAAGTGTTATAATTGTTTGTAGAGTATTTATTTTAATAATGTCAACCTAGAGGGAAGCAAATCAGCGCAGCCTTTTATCTATATCTCATTTTATTTCTCAGGTGTGGTGAACCTTCAATAAATAGCTGCAACATTGCTAATCCATACTAAGGGTCTATTTCATTATTGACATATTTATCAGTATGATTTTTAACTAAATTTATAGCAGTTGTAATGGTGTGGTTGTTGGATATAATTTTTATTGGATGAGCTATTGAACATAAGA
>WWET01001857.1:102470-119318 GCA_011038615.1 Limnodynastes dumerilii | reverse complement strand
CACCCCCCCCCCCCCATTTCTACACAGTATTAACGACACGCTTGCTGTTTGGAATTTTTACAGCACTCCTTTCCCAATGCTGAATCTTTCTCCATAAGTTTAACATTTTTATTTTATTAAATTCTGAAAAGAAACATTTGATATATTTAAAGCTGCAATATCAATCCGTATAAACAGTTATTTATATTTCCATTCTCACAATCCTGTCATAATAAAACATCTACAATTAAAAAACTATGGTAAGCTTAAAATATAAGGATAACACCACAAATCATTTCATTAGAAACAGTCTGTCTCCTGTAAGATAACTTGTATTGCTTACTAACCTTGTCTACTAATTTGCAATCTGTATTCTTTCTCATAAAATACTATTTCTTAAAGCTTTGTGCGTTTATAATAATACATGTCCACTAATGACCAAGTATAGCAAAAAGTTGATATAATCCACTGACCAGACATGACAAAACGGGAATAGCTTGAATTCTGAATGCCATTGAACAGCAGAAAAAAATTCTTTGTGTGGAGAAGCAGATGTATTATTGTGGTATCCCACAAGGATAAAAATTTGTTCACATCACACCTGTAAATTTCATGGCAAGAAGAAACGGCTTTTGTTTGTGATTTCTGTTTTACCCTGTTCCTATAAGTCCTCTTTACAGTTTTTATTACGGATGAAGGCTAGGTAGCAGTAATCGCTGGCCCAAGAGCAAGTTCCATGATTTGTGTCTGGTTAGATATTGACCAAGTATCCATCCTAGACTTGTTTCTCAATTCTTCAAACTATGTTGTCTGGTATCTCATCTCCTTAACTTGATTACTGCTTTACATGTTTGTTTAGAGGACTCTTTAACAGATGAACATAAAAATGTAAATGGAATATAGATATTCTTATTAATAACACGTATTATTTGGCAGTGTAACAAGTTTGTCTGCTGGGGACACCTGACATACAAAGTTATTTGTTGGCATTTTGTTTTCAATACAAACACTGCAATAAATAAAATAAAAAAATCTTTGTTCCATAAGGCACGTCCATGACATTAGTATTACCGCTGTGTGGTCAGTCTTCTAGTAACAGCCCATCAAACCTGTTGCTAAGTTTGCAGTTTTGTGGATTATCTGCTGTATTGCACACTTTAGTACTCACTACTTTCTTTCCTTTTTTTGATTTTTTCTTAGACTTGCTTGATGCTGACTTAGTGTCACTCTTGAACCAGTCCAGAGGAATGATGGACATTACAGCATGAATACACTCATGGTACAGCTTCTCCAGTGGTGGACAAGGCTTAAACAAGTCTTCTACAGCATGTGCAGACTTTATCTTCTGAATCAGATGGTATACAAGAGAACCACTGTAAAGTCTGAATAATGAAAGAAAGACGAGTGACTTATGGGATGTATTCTCTGCAACAAAAGCTCATTTTCAAAATACAGACAGCTGAAAGCTAATTTTTGGCTGGATCTATTTAGAAAACATTACTGTTTAGAAAGTCTTACTAATGAATGCGTAAGTATGAATTTATTTTTCAGCATGCTTACCCGTTCATTAATTCTGCCACCGCAGAGAGGAAATGGAAGGGACGGGTTAGGATAAGGATACGGGTTACTATTACCCTAAATCTTCGTCCTGGGGATAAATGATTGCTTTTCTTTGGTAAGCCAGAAGCAATCAATTTGAGGGCCAGTTCGGAAATGGCTGATATAAAACGGACCTTTGGAAAAAGGGCAGTTCCTAGCCTCACACCCCTTAAATACACATATGACTTATTGCACACAACCTTTGTTTCATCAAATATATACTCACAATGGGCCTGATCCAGAGCAACGCTCGCAAGCGAGCGTACGCTCATCGTAAGCGAATTTTCGTCAAAAAATTCGCAATGCGCATGCCCAGTATGACAGGTTCCGGTCGCCCGCGCGTCATGAGCGAATAGCGGGCGTATCGTTAGCGTAATTTTCGCTCGCCGAGCGTATTTTTTTTACGATGGTCGGCTGGGCGCCCGTTTTACTACAGGGAGGCGGGGATAGCCATTTAAATTGTACAGTATGGGCGTGCTAAGCGTATTTTCTAAGCGTATTCTCTGCGAATTTTCGTACGGCCGACGGTCGTACGCAGTGTAGGGTATAGCCGCCGTAAGCAGGGACTTTACTATGGGAGTGCTAGGGGCGTGTAGTTTGATACGACGAGCGTACGTTCGCATTCGCCCGTCGTTGCGAATTTTCGTAGCGCTGGATCAGGCCCAATGAGAACTTGCATCCCAAAACGTAACAATATTGTTAATTAAAAATAACAACTAAATGTTATGCTAAATAGGAGAAAATCATACAATATTATATATATTGAAACATATATTTCTTTTATATAATACTAAATACATATATCTATTACTAAGTTATGGACTGTAGTGCTGTATTGAACATGTTCTCTAGTACACAAGAAAGATATGATTTAATCTGTTTAAAATACCATCTACAATATGTGAAATATAAATTCAGGGACATGGGCTACTGAAACCGATTAGGGAATAATAGAGAATTAAATCCATGGTAAACAAACCAATGAAAGATGGTAGGGGAAGTTCCTATGGATAGTTTAGTTATATGTTAATGTTGACGTATACGTTTAGTTGTTTTTTGTGTTTTAGTTTAGTAAATTCTGCTTATTTCTCGCTGAGATAAAATTATTGAAGCCACTATGCTTTAACAGTCTATGGCAATCATTGTAAAACAATTACTAATCAACAATGCTTTTAATCAACTTTTGTAGTATCACAATCTAACATTTAAACCTTAAATGCATGCTAAGCATTGATGTGACTGCAGCCTAGACACCTTGGAATGCACACTTAGGCTACCACCAATTCAGGATCACTTTGGACAGTCCAGAAATCATAAAATAAGGGCAAAGTCTTAGTAATCCCGCACAACAAATGTTTGAGAATGGCATTTATTGTACGCTGAATGACATGGCCGCACATAGGAGACCCACGGACGTGTTATCATTTACTCTACAAGGCTAGTGATAAAAAGGTGGAAACCATACTTTGTCATATTTCTAGACTATCACTCCCCCTTTTGATCAGCAGTGCATGATTTGTGACGTTTGAGAAATATAATAGAGGACCCTGCGGTAAACAATATAGATACGGAGCCATGATGCTAAAATGGGAGCAGATACACAGAATTTACTATCACTTGATAAGCATTGTTGCAATGCAAAAGGTCCACTCTATGTCTACTACTATTGCCTACACTAACGGTCCCAATCATAACTACTGTCTCATTGCATCAATAACCACCTTTTACTGTTGTTTATGTTACTCCAATTCTCTTATAACACATTTGTAATGGAGTTCCATTCTCTTTATAGTACAAGGTGCCTTAGGTGCTGGGTCCACACTAAAGTTTTTAGTGACAATCTGACAACTTGTCAAATCTGTAGTAACAATTCTAGCCCTGACCTGCTTAATGATCGCCACCATACACATTGCTCTCTAGTTTCCTGTGGATTGTGTAAACTGTTCAAATAAAGTTTTGCTGCAATAATATGCTCAAGAACTTTGCAGTGCTATGAATGTTGTTCTGAAGATTGTGAGTCAGTACACACTGAAGTTTTCTTCAGACATCGGGCACTGTTGTAAAATTAAGAGCTCCCAAAAATCAATCACACAATGCAATAACGTTTCTAACGATTCTGCAGCACTGTACACACTGGTAAGATGTCCGAGCGATCTGATGCTACTTAGTCAAATTAAGTAGCATGGAGGCTTTCTAAATCGCAAAACACACAGGTTATGAACACTTAATGTAACCAGATGTTACATTAATGGTGAACACCAGAGATTAGATTAGGCTCAGTCCTCTTATACCTGGTAATGTCAGGCTCATTCAGTGGTGTAGAGAGAAGTTGATTGAAGCTCATGACCATCTGTAGACAGCATTGCCACTGGCACAGTATGTGCAGATCTTCCCAGTTCAGTTTTCTCTGTTGAGCACCTTCCATCTTTATCCTGCTCATCTGCTCGCACACTAACTTGATTCCATCTCCATGCAGCTCTGAGGTAACACAACAAGCATTATAAAGACATTTTTCAGCATCACACAAATATTTAGTTATAGTGGGAGATAAAAATGTAAATAAATGTTAATCTAAAAATAATGGACTTAATGCTGAAAATAAAATGTACTGAGCCGTTAGTGGATCTTTAACACTAAGCAGTGATCTTATATAGCAGGCGTATGCAACCTATAGCACTTCAGGATCCTCAGCTACAATTCTCAAACCACAATTCTCAGCATTCTCCAACAGCATAAGGTAGCTGATACATGTCAAAGCATGATGGGACTTGTAGTTTAACACTCAGAGCTCCATAGATTGTCTATGCCTGCACTAGGATAAACAACTTCTCAGCCTTTAGAGCCTTTGACTTGTGCTTTTTGACTACTGCTAAATGGAAGCAGCTTTTATTACTCACAGCACGTAGATTGCGGCCCAAATTCACTCTTAAGTAAGTGCTGAATTGGCTGACTGATTCACATACATAGACGTCAGACGTAGGACTGATACACGCATCGGCACAGAATGAGTCCCGCATACGTGGCTAGAGGGGCAAGACTCTTAATACAAATGAGCAGCACACGGGCTACTAATGTACAGTATGGGCGTTCCAACAGACTTAGGACTGATTCACAGGTAGGAGTGCCTTGTGTGAACTAACATACGCACAGGAAACGTTAAGGTAGATCTCGACCACTCATAAGTTGATGAACCGTATTGTTTGCTGTGAGGCCATGCGTCGTAACTTACTTAGTTCAGGCCACACCTTCTGTGTGTTTTATAATCAATGGATGTGTGTTTTTAAATGAAACAAATAAAGGCTCGTTTATTTAATCCTATGCTGATTTTACATTTTGTACAAGACTTTAACCTTTTGTTTTTATTTACTTTAAATGCAGGAGAGAGCAGGCCGTGATGGAGGACCAGGACGAATCCTAAAAAAAGACTGTGTTTAACTCTGACGATATCACGTTTTATGACAATAATATCAGTACAAATTGTAATAGAGTCCAGTAAGCCAACATAAATATCCAGCTCAGACATGAAGCAGCCAGGTCATGTTAGTGAACCAAGCGCGTAGGGAAGTTTGATGTATAGGTGTTAAATAATAACTCAGGACTTGCTTTCATCAATCACTTTGGGTCTTATCCAGACTTAATAAACAAATCTGTACCTTTGCGGAACACGCGCAGAGGTCTGGATCAGGTCCCCCGCGTGGAGAATGAACTCCATATGGAACAGAACACCAGGCTATTTTCGTATCTGACGTGCGTAAATACCCTGACTATGGACCTGATCCAGATTTAATACCGTCAGGTGATTTACGCACACAAGCACCCTCCAGATGTTACGCTAGGATTACTATAGTAATCCTAGCGTTGCAGCAATCGGACGAAACAAAGTTCCGAGGAAATGGGCTGTGCTTCCCTTCCGCCCGCTAAAGTGGGTGGGGGGAAGCATGTAAAGTGTACAGTGTGGGAGGGGTCTCCCACACTGTAGTGGATCAGCGGTCGTACAGACCGCTGATCCGCACGCCACATTTAAGGCAGTATTATGGCAGCGTAAGCACGACAGAGGGGAGTGACAGGGGGTGTGCACTCCCCTCTGTCTCGCGTAATTTCAGACCGCTGCGCGCACGGAAAGCATGCGAGGGTCTGAATCCAGTACTATATTATTTAGGATCCGGCCCTTTGGCATTGTGCCATGGATAAATGCTGAATATAACAGTCAAACTAGATTAACACAGAATGTACATTTTCTCTATAATCATTAACGAAATCAACTAAAGAAAGCCTCAATAACATGTATCAGAGACTTCCATCAATACTGTGTCTAACTTTCACTTTGTATGGTCTCCTTGGTTCCAGTGCTTTAACCTGCCAGTGCTTACATAAGAAGAATTATTGACAGGTTTTTGTTTTTTTACCATCTTCGTATCGTTTTATGTTTACTTACCTTACTGTACTCTGTCGTATTGATATGGTTGTTACAACGTGAATGTCAGATATTAGGTTAACAAAAAAAGAAATAAACTAAAGAAAGTCATTAAATGAGACAGAATTTGTAGAAACACATTTATGCATACATACCTGGTTTATTCAGAATATTGTATCTTTCTCCATAAACAATGCCCATTAATAAGCCTTTAAAATGATGTTGCTTGACTTTAGGGTCTGCATGCCTGATCCAATAGCATAATGTAGCTACTATCAGCTGGTGGGCAGAAGGAAAAAGCTCCTGATCATTCTTTCTTAAATCAAGTGCCCATAAGAGCATACCTAGACGTGTTTCTGGTGGGAGCTGAAAGTTGAGAGCATAGGTTATTACTTTATTGCGACAACGGAAGAGCTAAATATTGGTTTATGTGAGAAATATCTTGTATTACTATGGTGCAGAAACATCATTTAGTACAGACACTGGACCAGATCTCCGAAAAGTGGTAGCTTTCATTTGCAAGGATAAAAGTGTTTTCGATGGTGGGATGAATGGTTTCATATATACTTTCTAGACTTTTGCACTGAAAATTTAAGTTTAGGTCCTGCTATTGTAACTCCCTTGTGAGTGAAGGGAGTGTCCTCGCCTCACCTGCGCAGTAGTTTGGATACAGCGGAGCTCTGGCACTTGATCCAGTCCACTTTTTTTATTTTCAAACTGAAAACACGGTTTCAAAATTGTGTCTATTAAGAATGCATGTTTTCCGAATTATGTATACATATCATAGGGAGTACTTGTTTCATTCTGAGAATGGAGGAGGCAAAACGTTACAGCATGTGGCGCAAATTTTTCAAATATAGGCAGGATGTATTGGGTCTTGGCTTCAGGTAGCAGAAGAGGTACAGCTGGTCCTCATAAGGGGCCTGATTCAGACTTAAGAAAGATCTTGAAATTAAGGACCTGATTCACACTTAAGAATCTTCTTAAAATAAGAACTTAAAGTCACTCTTGGGCTAAACTATGTTAATTGCAGGGGAGTCATATTTCATCTGTTGCAAACAGTATTAGAGTTAAGAGGTGATGTTTCCCAGCCCAAGTTTAAATAACAGTGTGATAGTAAAGCTGGTCGGTATCTGTGTGTGGTAAGCAATTCAAAGATATATCCCTGCATGCAAAGAATACAATTAAATTAATTCCCCTGCAATCAACATGGTTTTGCCCAGGAGTGACTTTAAGTTCTTATTTTAAGAAGATTCTTAAGTGTGAATCAGGTCCTTAATTTCAAGCTTCTTCTTAAGTCTGAATCAGGCCCAAGGTTTTTACATAGATATTTTATCAAAAGAAATGTATGGTTGTAGGTTATTAAAATGCATTTGTAGCACTGTAGACAGATGGTTCTGTTGTCTTACCTCTGGAAGTTTCTGAAATGACAGATCATTAAACTCTTCATTGGTAAAATGAATCTCAATTGTTGATCTTCTCAGAGTAGTTCCTAGTCTATCAAATTCAACAACAGAGGGTTGATCGGGATGCTTACTTCCCTGAGGTCCAACTTGTGAATTTTGGTAGATTTTATAAAGTATTGCATAGATCACCTTGCGAATAGGTTGTGTGATTAAATGAGCCGATGGTCTCTTTAAGTTCTCAACCTGAACATGAAGAAACACCCTCCTCAAAACCAGGGCATCACTCAGTAGAGGAGACAGTTCACCTCTTGCTAAAGCTTGCTGCACCCAGTCTGGAAGGTTCAGCATAACTGCAGTAGGAGAGACATATAAACCACTCTGGAAATATGGCTCAAGGTTTACAGTGTCATATAGGCTGTACTCTTCCATAGCAGAATAAAGCAGCTGTCTGATCGAGTCCCGATCCTTGAGTTGAAAATATTTCAGCACATTGTCCATGGCTTCTTTTACATCTTCAAATCCAGACAACCAATTTAACAGTCCCCAAATTCTTGCATGTGTCCGTCCTCCATGACTGCTGTTTCCTACTGGTAAATGTACTTTACTGAAAAAGATATCCATTGCTGGCAGGCTGATGTAGTCATTCCCAGTGAGAACGGCAAAAAGAGGTAACAAAGACATACTCAAGTTATTAAAATACTTGCAAAACCTCTGCGCTGAGAAACACTGTGCAGAAATATAGCGCTCCTGCTTTTCACTCTTGGTGACAATATTTTTCCAATGAAAGGAATTCTGGGGACAATAACCAGCCTTTACATCAAAGATACAGAAATCACTGTCAAATGTAAGCACTGGGCAATTCCACAAGTTAGCCAGGGCAACTATTTCTCTGTCAGCTTCTGAAAAGCACTGTACGAAGGGCACCTGCGTCTTTCTCAAGACTTGGATGCACAATTCTCTCACCAGGAGTGGAAGCACAGTGCCACCTCTTCCATGCGAAAGGCTTTCAGCCAGTTTAATTTTGTCCCTGATGCGTTGCTTTTGCGTTTCAAGTTTTTTACCAGAAATATCACAGCCACCGTCAAACACCACGTAGGCCTGGATGTTGCATAATGACAGGCTTTCAAAAAATTTGTATAAGATATCGGTGAATAAATCATAGTCCCCACCGTGTACAAGATCCACACCAGAATCAAAGTACAATTTATGGTACAGATTGTTGCCATCAATAATTACTTTTGTATTTTTCATCTGCAACTCATGGAAAAAATGGCTATTCAAGCCCACAAAGCTCATTAGTCCTTGAATCCCCATGCTCTGAACCAAATCAGGAAGATCTGCAATACAAAATAATACAATACATTATGTCAACAAGTAAAAAAAATACATAGATGACATACATTGAGGTTCATTTTATTAATTCATTACTCTCTCCAATTAAAGTTACATGTTTTGTATTGTATGGTCTTAAATACATTTTTTTTTATCTAAGATGCTTTTATTAGTCTGTGTTTCCAAATGGTTTCCAGTGACACAGTTCAATTTGTAAATTCATAGACCCACGCTTTTCCAGTGCATTTCCTGTAATTAAGTCCCAACCTGGGAAAGAAATGAATATTGCACATTCAAAACAAAATTAAAAAAGAATGTTTGTCATTTAAACACCAATAAAATAGAGATCATGAAAGCCGGATTTACTAAGCTATAGGTTTGGAAAAGTGGAGACGTTGCTCATGGCAACTAATCAGATTCTAGTATGTAATAGTTAAATGAGATCTAGAATCTGATTGGTTGCTATGGGCAACATCTTCACTTTTTCAAACTCACATCTTAGTAAATAAGGTCCCAGTAGTTGGCTAATGCTTATTTATACTTCTGCTCATTTTAGATTGGAACACAATTAAAACAAAAAGTATTAATACTTGCTAAATCTACAATATAATGCGATTTCCAAGAGTTGTTACCAGAGTGATTCATTGATAATTATTTCAACAAGAATTTAAGCATTATTTAGTAACAAGTCAGTTAATGCAGTGTGTTGGTGAAAACCCTAAAGTCCATGCACCAGATTCAGAGTTTTTTCGCGCGCAAACACAACACACAAAAGTCATCCGGACGATTCAGTTGGTACTTTACAGCGAAAAATTGCAACTCAGAATTGGCCGTTTGCCGAATATTTTGGTGCCTATTAGGAAGCACTTTTGAGCTTCCAATTACTTTTTTATTACACATGTATGTGCAAAACACGGAAACACATAGGTATCACAAAAACCTTTCTGAGTAGCATAATCACATTTCTACAGTATATATAATAGTCACAATACAGCTGACTATACAATACTTATATAATGTAAGTAATCCGCACAGATGCTGCCACAGTTGGAACAGTGCTTGCGCTTATGTTTACAACTTAAATGGTCACTTATATAATGTCATGTTTTTATTTTAAATTTAGTTAACATTTTAATCATTAATGTGATTAATACACTTGCCCTTGGGCAAAAAAAAGGTACTGTGCGCAATTAAACAAAAAATAAAAACAGTCTATTTGTATTTGTTTTAATCTGCTTTTTGAACCAAACATTACAATTTGTTTACATATTTAAAAAAAAAAAAAAGGCTAGTTACACTTGCGCCATGGTCAGGTTAAGTGCAAATATAAAAACGGAAACGCTGGCAAGTTCAGATGCGTACAGATCATGTTTCAAATGCCCCAAATCCTTTACAAATCTGAAAACGTCCCTTTTTTAAGTTCAAGAAATGCGGATTTGCAAAGATGTCGCAAGCGAACACTTGCGCATGTATTGCGTCTGACTTTTTTTGCTCATGCATACGCTGTTGCTGAATTCTACCTAAAATATAGGTGGACGTGCAAATCTGAATATTAACATTCTCATCAGCCCATGCTCAATTGGAGCTACATTCTAAGTTCCCTAACACACACAGACTATGGTTAATTTATTCAGCAGCTAATTTGGAGCACCTGGAAGAACATACAAACACCATACATTTAAGGCCTAGTCCTGGAATCGAACTCATGACCTCAGCACTGTGAGACACAAGTGCTACTCACCAAGCCACCATACTCCCCCATATGGTAATGGTATACAGTAATATGGCTTCAAAATAGTTTTCCTGTCTGTACTTTCTTTGAATATGTTATATATGCATCTGTTTTGTGTGAATAAAAAAATACTATGATTGTAAATCATTTGAGGTTACACTGCATAAACATGATTTACCAGTAAATTGTCAATAACTAAAGCACTCAATATGATCTGTAAATAGAAAACACTTTTATTAGAATATACAAATAGCAATATATTTCTCAGTGTAATACCCCACTATCAACATAACATCCAGATCAGTTACACCCAGGAGACATTTGTGTAAGTCTGTTTACACTAATGCTAATTTCCTTTTGGCTTAATTCTAATGTGTCACATTTTTTATGTTAAACACCAAGGGCAGATTAACTAAACTGCTGAAAATGAAAAGTGGAGATGTTGCCCATAGCAAACAATCATATTCTAGATCTCACTTTCCTCTTACATATTAGAGAATGTCAGCTAGAATCTGATTGGTTGTTATGGATAACATCTCAATTTTTCCTTTTCTGCACTTTAGTAAATCTAGCCCCAAGTGTTGCTTTCAAAATATCATTACATCTACAACAGTTTAAATTCCACTCACATAACCTTTTTACATTGTCAATTCTTTTTTCGGTGCCAGGGGTATTTGTCTCCTTATACCCCCTTTCCTTTGTTATAGAGTTACTGGTAAAAACAAACAAACAATGTAATAGACATTTCAATGATTATGAACAGTCGTGAAATAAAGGCACTCACCATTCACAAATGAAAACAAATGTATCTCGAGAAGACAGTCAGCATCTGGAAAATTAACTGAAGGCAGCAGTCAATTGAATAGTTTACCACTCAGGCAGCGCTATATGGCACTGACACTGACACAAAGACTACCACATATTTATTTCTAACAATAAGGAACCTGCTGGTATAGTCCGCATATGACAGTACACTAACACAGGAGAATGGTCCTGACTGCCCTGTCAATGCACTAAATCAGAGTCTCCGTTTTGCCATGACACACGCTTGACAAAAGGAAATTACTTTCTTTCTTTACTACACAGAAATATTGTCACTGATCATGCAGTTAGAGAAAGACATGCAGAAGACGCGTGCTGATGACATCATTGTGAAGGGCGTCTATAGACGAAAGGGCCTCGCAAATCTCTGATTGTGACGTAACGTTACCATGGATACCGAGACGTAAACAAACAGCGAGCCTGGAGAATTAGTGACAGACTCCTATACTGGGATCTAGCGTGAGGGATTTGCAGGGCTAACCAGGTAAACCAAGCACGCCTTATGTGACCTTACTATACTAAGTAGAGTAATGGGTGATTATAACATTAGTAAAACATAGGGTCGTGTTCTGCTACAAGCTGTGATCCTATTTCGAAATAATCGAAACTGGTCCAGGCTGCTTTAAGATTGTATGGATAGTCACACTTACAAATCAGTGATTTTGATTTGTGAACCCCCCCCCCTCCCCCAGTGGGAGGGGTAAGTTCTCGCCCCCAACAAAAAAAAAAAAAAAAGAATCAAATTGAAAAAAAAATTTGACAAAAGTGACAAAGTAATTCCATAGTTGGGGCAGAGTATGATATGTGACAAATCTACAGAATAATATCACCGATAGAAACAGCTTTGTTCTGCTTTTTTATATGTAAATAATAACACCTCTTAGCTGAGTTTGCATATCAGTATTTTCAAAACCTCCAACATGACCCATTCCATAAGGTATAAAATACTCTGCTCCTCAGTTTCCAACTGTCAGTTACTTTGGTTACTACCTCTGTTGAAGAGGCAAATCGGTTTTTTTAAATATAATTTAATTCTTTTAAACCAGGTGAGTGACAGTTGAAAGCTCAGGAGCGGATTAAATTGTACCTAATGGAATGTGTCATGTTGGAGGGTCTGTATTTAGATATCTAAAGATGGCCATACACTAGACGATTATCGGCCCGATCTCCCAATTATCGGGTGATCGGGCAAATAATCGCTCTAATGTATGGTACAGATCAATTTTTGAAACGTTAAATAAACGCACCAGAAACGCTCTGGTGCGATTATTTGATCTTTCAGTATGTTTGATTTAAATCGGGAGACAGCTCCCAATATTTTAAGGCAGCCAATCAGCAAGCTGAATGGCTCCCTATTCTTCAGAGCTGCTGCTGCTTTATATCGATGTACAAAGCTGCTCTGACAGCTTTGCAGGTATACTTTACAGCTGTCAGAGAAGCATAGTACATAAATATACAGCAGTGGCTATAGCAGGAGTAGTACGAACAGGGATCAGCCGAACCACGCTGTGAGAAGCGCGACTTCGGCTGATTCTTAGCTGTATTACTGCCTGCAATAGCTGCTGCTGTATATTTATGTACTATGCTGCTCTGACAGCTTTAAAGTATATGTACCTAAATGGTCATTAAAGACTGCACATCCTTTACAAAGTTGAAAGACTTTCCACGGCAGCCTCTGGGTGGATTAAAGAAGAGTGGGAGAGAGGAGGTATGGCAAGGAGCCAGGAGAGCGGGGTAAGGGAAAGAAGAATATGAACGGGAAGTTAAGGAAGCTCTAGTGAACTTTTAAGTGACCCAGGTTCTTGGTGCGATTATTTGATCTTTCAGCAGGTTTGATTTAAACAATATTTTTAAATGATATTTTAAGGGAGCCAATCAGCAAGCTAAATGGCTCCCTATCCTTTTAATAGACGCTGCTGCTGATCTATGAATAAAGCTGCTCTGACATGCTTAAAAGTATACCTTCAAAGTTGTCAGAGCAGCATAGTGCATGGATCTGCAGCAGCGTCTATTGCAGGAAGTCGTACAGACAGGGATCAGCCAAAACCGCGCTTCACACTGCGCGGGTTCGGCTGGTCCCTCTGCAGTAGCGTCTATTACAGGGATAGGGAGCCGTTTAATTTTAAATCAGACCTGTTTAAAAATCCAATAATCGCACCAGAGCGTTTCTGGTGTGTTTATTGGACATTTTAAAAATTGATCTTGGCCATTAACTAGAGCGATTTTTGGCCCGATTGTTACACGCTGCATATGGCAGCAGTGTGTAAGTGTGTCTCTTTGCTTTAGCAGGGTATTCTGGTCCTGATTTCCCCTGCTTCATTTCTCCCTGATAGGGAACCTGCTTAATTATTCTGCAGCTGGGATTACCTTAGCCTTCCTCTGCTAGGATTATCGGTCCCAGCAGAGGAGGTGTATGGTGCCGATAACAGGACATTTCCCTTGCGGGAAATCGTCCCGTTTATCGGGCCACCCCCTGCTGGGACCGATAATCGTTGTAGTGTATGGCCAGCTTAAGAGTATACAGAAATGCATTCAATAATGTAATATGTTTATCCTGAACATATTGTCTCCCAAGGATTACAGTTCCAAATGAATAAGAACCAATGCCCCCAAACTATTTAGAATATAATTTATATTGGAAGCAGAACGTTTTATAACCAATGAAATACGTCATTTTGTAGTGACTCCTTGTATTGTATTTGTTCAATTTTAAAGGCTTAAATGCCAAACTTACCTGCTGTGTTTTTTGACAATGGTAGGATTAACCTTTGCCTTTGTTTCTTTCATAGACTAGCAGGAAATAACCTATTGTTCTCCTGTATATTGATTACTCATTTTACATCATCTCTTGTAAAAAGGGCATTTAATTACACACTATCCTTTCACTTATTTTAAAATGATTTTTGAATTTACCAACCTAACTCGGTTGGAGAGTAAGAACAGTATAATTGTAATAGTCACTGCAATTAATGTTCTTCATTACAACTATTATTTACAAATCCTCCGCTTGAAATGTGACTTAATTTATGTTCAGTTCCACATTTCAGTGTTATATCTTTGTTAATTCTAACATATCATAACACTCGCTAAAAAAAAAGCCTATAACTTCTTTGGAAAATTCAAGTTGTTTGTCAGTTACTAATAACTAGTTTCCCTGCAGCACAGCACAATGCAGAAGAGTTAAGTTCCTGGTAATGACTTGGTAATAACATGTCATTAGCCTGTGACTGAATAAATCTAAACACAAGGAAAGGTTGTTATTAGCTGTATAATATAAGTATTTATGTGTGCTCAGCTGCAGCAGGATAGATCAGTGATCAATAGTAAACACAGTTAACTAAATTAAATTCCAACTGATAAGCCTTTTATAGGAAAAGTTTTAAATTAATGGGAGATCATCATCCTTGTGTCATTAGAACAACAATTATTTCTGTAAGATAATATTAAATAAGTATGTTGACAGAGTGATGGTGGTTGAGGCCAATACAGTAGAACAATTTAAACATGCTTGGGATAAATATAAGGGTATCCTAAATTGTAAACCAAATTGAGGGTAAATAGGGTCTAGGGTCAGTCACTTTGAAAATACTGCTAATAAATAATACTAAATAAGATGGAAGTTTACATCTGGGAAAAACAATGCTGAATTGCAGGGTAGACAAATGACATCTGTTTTGCAAATAGCATTAGTGTTGACAGGCAATTTTTACTAGTCCAAGACCAAATAACAGATTTCCTCTTTTACTCTTTTTTTCTTTGATTATCACACTCTTCATCCATTCAGCATTGGTTAGCATCACATTCTCTCAACACTTTGGGCCTGATCCAGACCTACGCTCGGATGCGGTTTTATGCTGATCGTAAGTGTAAAAACTGTGCATGCGTGGGGCAGATGATACGCTCATGTTACGGTCTGAAAATCTTTGCGTATGGGCCTTAATCGTAACCGCTTCGTATTACCGATCATGGGGGCGTGCCTGCCATACGAAAGCCGTAACCACGCACCGAGGGCGGAGTGAGGCATTTAAATCGTACAGTATGGGCGTGTTAAGCATCGTTAATACACAATGAATGTACGAACGGCCGCGGGCACGAACACAAAAGTTAGGATAGGGTTTGGTGAGCGTATGGAAGCTAAACTAGGAACGAGCAAGGGGAATGCCTATTGCCGTGCATCGGTGGTACGTTCGGCGATAATACGCTACGCACACCAGCATACGTCTGGATCAGGCCCTTTGACCGTATATTTAAATAATGCTTTTATATTTTGTTTTTCTAATGTTTCAGGGCTTTTGAAACCTCACAGAAAAATATGGAGAGCACAGTGGGGTTTTATAGATTGAAGATATAATTTAAATTTACAATAATGCCCAACTACAAGGAAGCACCAGGGAGACCTGATCTACGGCCCCTCTCGGCTTGCCCTGATGTCTTGATTGCAAAGAGATATTTAATACAGCAAAGACTTGGCAGAGGAAGCTTTGGAACCGTTTATCTAGTATTAGACAAGAAGGCAAAAGAAGAAAAACTGTAAGTACTGTAACTAACTAGTTCCACACTATTATACTAGCACAGTGCTAAGTTCTTATAATCATGCTTCAGTAAAGGTAATAGAGCACTCATGCAACTACTGTGAATCTAGAGGGTGCACCTTCTAAGGGGCCTGGAGGTGAGGGGGTTACCCCGGCACCCACAGTAGTTATGCTGCCCAGTTCTGCTTGTGTCCCACTCTGTGCTTTAAAGAGCAAAGGTTATCTAACAATTTTTTCAGTGCATTTTTTTGCAGAGATATAAATAAAAGCTTTATGCAGAGCCATTTCGGTGTCTAGGGACCAGGGGTCCTTAAGTAAGTGCTTGAACTTAGTTACTCCTGGCGGGGCCGGTGCGACCCGCTCCGCGAGGGGATGCAGTGCATCCCGGCGCCATACTGGATAAACGCCGGACATCCCCCCGCACCCCGCTATAGAGATTAGCAGCATTCATACATTCTCCTGTATGAACGCTGCCAATCTGTATAGTGGTGAGCGGTTGAATGCCCGGCGCCTATCCAGCATGGCGCCGGACATCCCTCCCCACTATACAGTTTGGCAGAGCTCATACAGGAGTTCCTGTATGAGCTGCTGCAGTACTCACAGAACATCGCTCACACCTACAGCAGCTCATACAGGAATTTCCTGTATGAGCACTCTGCAGACACAGCACCGCGAAGGAGGAAGGAGACAGGTAAGTAAGTAACTGAGGGGAACTGGAGGCATTATATGGGGAATACTGGGGGGGAGGGAGCAGAACTGGAGGCATATTATGGGGAATACGGGAAATTGGAGGCATATTATGGGTAATACTGGGGGGGAGGTAGGGTAACTGGAGGCATATTATGGGGAATTCTGGGGAAGAACTGGAGGAATATTATGGGTAATAATGTGGAAGAAGGAGGAGGACTGCAGGCATATGATGGAGAATACTGAAGGGAGCTAGAGTCACATAATGGGGAATGCTGAGGGGGGCTGGAGGCATATGATAGGGAATGCTGAGGGGGGCTGGAGGCACATAATGGGGAATATTGA
>WWET01001857.1:90979-101379 GCA_011038615.1 Limnodynastes dumerilii | reverse complement strand
GGGGTGGTCTTAGTTACCTTTCTTGAGCGTTAATACCCATGTGAAGAGGGGTAGATATGATGATAATTGCCTTTTGACAAAATATTAGGTAAATTGTATGGTATTTACGATTCATGCTCAGTGCACCTAAACGTTACAGCCAGTATAGCAGGTGTCTGGGTTAAAGAAAAATATATATGGGCACATTATCATGTAGAAGATGATCAACTCTGGGTCAGGACTTATAGTATGGACAATGGGTTGGATCCAGACTTAAATAAGTGCTTGAAATGAGTTACTCCTGGGCTAAACCATGCTGATTACAGGGGGCGTCAGGGGAATTGTGTTCTTTGCATGCTGGGATATATCTTTGAATTGCTTACTGCACACAGATACTGACCAGCTTTACTATCACACTGTTATTTAGACTTGGGATAGGAAACATCAGCTCTCAACTCTAATACTGTTTGCAAAAGATTAAATATGACTCCCCTGAAATCAATATGGTTTAGCCCAGGAATAACTAAGTTCAAGCACTTACTTCAGTCTGGATCCAGCCCCAGATCCTAAACTACGTACATTAGCGATTTTACGCTAGCCACTGACATAAAATCGCCCCTTAAGTAGTTACTGCGCATGCGCACGGCAGATGTTACGCCACGTAACTCTGAACGTACATACCAGCCACGTATCAACAGCGTAACTACGAACGAAGGGGTGTGATATCCATACGACACTCGTAGTTATGCTTCGGAGGCGGGGTGAGGCATTTAAATCTTACAGTATGGGCGTGCTTAGCACTCACGTACGTATAGCCTTTATGTACATCAGTAGTTACGCTTTGAAAAGTTAAGGTAGAGTTTGGCAAGCGTAAAACTGCCAAATTACGTACGAGCAAGGGGAATGTCTAGGGGAGTGCGTAGAAAATACGCTACACGATGAAACGTAACAAGCACTTAGGTCTGGATCTGGCCCTTAAGATCTATCTCATGGAGTCCCTTGAGAAAGTTGAAAGTATATGCGGTTATGTGCTTTTGATTAAACATTTGATTAAACATTTGTGTATTTAGGTTAGGTGTCTACATTTTCTCTCTCTTTTATTGCAATATGGATTTTAATACAATGATCCTGTCTTATGTATATTGTATTTAACTTTGTTCAATTATTATTGATAATATTTTGGAAACATTGGACAAATTGAGCAATTAGGTATAATGGCTTTTGCCATTGTTATATTTTTGTGATCTACATTGTAAGAAAGAGAACAATACCTACTAATTCAGGAGTCTCACAGACATCTATGGAGAATAAGTATGTTTCATTTCCTTCTTATAGAACGGTCTGTGTATATGCTAAAAATAATAAAAGCATACCTGATTAAATATAAGTTGGAATATATTCCACTATTGGAAGTAGTGAAGCTACAATAATTCTTATATAAATGTCAAAATTATGTCATATTAAATGAGCATCAAATAGATGTATTTGTGTCCTGCCACTAGAGGGCAACATTGTATTATAGTTGAACTATGCAATCTCTAACAAATAGATTATATATATAAATTTTTTTTATTATTATTTATTTATAAGGCACACCATACATTACATCGAAGTACAGTCATGTCATATATGAAAACAATATAATAGTTATTCTGTGGTATAGCAGCCAGCCTTTTGTTTACAAGCGTAACATTTTTCACACGGCTAATAACATTTTTTTCTTCTTATTTATTTATAAGGCACACCATACATTACATCGAAGTACATAGCAGTCATATATGAAAACAATATAATAGTTATTCTGTGGTATAGCAGCCAGCCTTTTGTTTACAAGCGTAACATTTTTCACACAGTATGGCTAATAACAGCAGAAGTAAGCAACAATAACAAGAATTCAATAATTAAACGTTTAAATTATTTAATTTGAGTACACACCTTATCAGACAAAGAAATGAATATATAAAGTAGTATACAATTGACATTTTGTAGGTAAAGACAGAGTATCCCTATAACTCTTCCAGGTGGATAAAAATGTCTCCACTCGTGTCTCTTTCTGCAAAGTTCTCTCCAACCAATCCATTTTAAATATATAAAGCAGTTTCCTTTGAAACAAAATAAAAGGGGGGCGCTTCACGGTTCAACCAGACATGAAGAATGGATATTCGAGCCGCTGATCTGATAAGCTAATAATAATAGTTTTCTACCTCCTTTAATTATTCGCTGCCCTTCTGGTAATATCCCCAGTACTATCAATTATGGGTCAAACGGGCTCATAGTTAACCAACTGCCTCATAGCATATGCACGAATCTCCAACCAAAATTTTCTGATGATGGGACATTGCCAGAAGCAATGATAGATGTCGGCTTCTGGTGCTTGACATCTGAGACATCTATGTGATGGGGATAGTTGCATTTGATATCTCCTTAGGGGTGATAAATACGTATAGTGAAATAAATTCAAAAACATCTCTACATATGAGCTCGCTGGCAGTATTTTGCAAGAGGACAAGAGACCCTAAAGTAAGTAGTACTTACTTTAGTACTTACTAAGTAGTACTTACTTTAGTAAGTAGTAGTAAGTAAAGTTTGATAAGTAGTAACTTATCAAACACATTAAACCAATCTGACTCCCCAAATTCCTTAATTACATAATTTCTTGCTTGTAGGTGTGCTACGGGAAAAGCCCTCAAGCACTCATAACGTTTAACAACTTCACTGTAATTGAGAACCCTTTTTCCATTGATATCAAATAGCTAGATAGGATTCCGTGCCACACTGGAAGTTGGGGTTGTGTAGAAGTGGTAAATGGACTGAATGATATGTATTTAGGCCATATTGGTGTCTCAAGATGTGCCACACTTTTCTAGTCGTTCAGAGAAGTGGGTTATCTTTAATGGCCAAGGTGATCTCCTGGTCACGTCTGTGTAAAAACACCCTCAAACTTACACCTCCCAAAAAGCTCTCCTCAATCAAAGAATTAGCAGATTTATTCTGATGGGCTATTCATGTGGTAATATTAGGAAAATTGATACCGCCATTTGTCTTAGGTGACACATACGTGAATGGCCCATACGTTCACAATTACGCTACGTTAATGTGCGTATTTTCTATGGTGCGCATGTGCAGTACGTACAAAACCGCGATTTTACGTGTCCGCCACGCGTAAATTCGCTCCAAAGCGTTGTTCTGGATCAGGCCCATTGACACCTAGATAAGTAAAGAAAGTTTTAGCCCATTGTAGAGGTACTTCATGCCCCCACACAGAAATATGTACTTGAGGGGATAAATAAAATGCTGTAAATTTATCACAATTCACCCGGAATTCAAAAAACTCCCTGAATATATTGAGCTTATCGAGTATCAAAGAGAGAGACTCACATAGAGTAGAAGGTCATCTGTGAATGCGGTGGCTTTCACTACTCTAGATCCCAGCTGAATACCTTCAAATTTTTGCCATTGCTCCAGTATTCTTAAAAGCGGATCTATTGCAAGACTGAACAGCAAAGGCGACAAGGGGCAACCTTGCCTTGTCCCTCTATGCGTGGCAATTGGAGCACTTTTCAGACCACTGACCAGGAGGGAGGTGTGCGGGCTTGAATATAAAGATGCCACCAGTTGTATAAAATTGTTACCAAAATTTCTAATCTGAAAGATTTTAATTAGGCGCGGCCATAACACGGTGTCAAACGCCTTATTTTTTATCTAAGCTGAGTAAAATATTAGGGCTATTTGTGTTTCGGTATGAATGAATCACCGCTGCCAGTGCCATTCTGATTCCTCGCCCCGCCACAAATCCTAGTTGGTGATGCGTGAGAATAGAGGGTAGAGTCACCTGCAATTGCGTTGCTACTATCTTAGCTAATATTTTGAGGTCTGTTTCACAAACAAATAGGGCGAAAGGAAGGGACAAACTGGGGATCTTAACCTGGTTTGGGCAGAAGTATGGTTATAGCTTCATAAAACGAGGGATCTCCTCCTACCTGTCTAAATAGCACATTATATAACTCTACCAGGGCCGGGGTAATGTTGTGGCTAAGAAGTTTATAATAAGTGGCTGAAAACCCGTCAGGGCCTGGCGTTCTGTGTAAATGCAGATTTTTTATAACAAATTTGATTTCTTCCTCAGTGACATCTCCCTCCAAACTCTCACACTGCTTAGGAGTCAGTTGAGGCAAGTTCGCCTCAGCTAGGATTCTAGATTGCAGAGATTCATCGACCTCCCTACCCTCATACAGTTCAGCATAGTGTCTATGCAATTGCTGCATGATGTCCGCTGATCTTGTGCTAATACTATCATTATTCTGATTTTTGATGGCTGTGATGTAAGATCTCATTTTTCTATGTTTGGACATTGTTCTCAACAATCTACCCACCCTATTCCCCCATCTATAGTATTTTTGTTGAATATATTCGCAACTATGAACCACATGGCTGGAAAGGTGTTGATCAAAATCCCTGCGCGCTTGCTCATAAATATAATAATTTTCATCCGTTGGATCACTAACGTAGGCATTAAACGTATCTGCCATTATCCATCGTAATACGCCACGTAACTCTGAACGTACATACCAGCCACGTATCAACAGCGTAACTACGAACGAAGGGGTGTGATATCCATACGACACTCGTAGTTATGCTTCGGAGGCGGGGTGAGGCATTTAAATCTTACAGTATGGGCGTGCTTAGCACTTACGTATGTATAGACTTTATGTACATCAGTAGTTACGCTTTGAAAAGTTAAGGTAGAGTTTGGCAAGCGTAAAACTGCCAAATTACGTACGAGCAAGGGGAATGTCTAGGGGAGTGCGTAGAAAATACGCTACACGATGAAACGTAACAAGCACTTAGGTCTGGATCTGGCCCTTAAGATCTATCTCATGGAGTCCCTTGAGAAAGTTGAAAGTATATGCGGTTATGTGCTTTTGATTAAACATTTGATTAAACATTTGTGTATTTAGGTTAGGTGTCTACATTTTCTCTCTCTTTTATTGCAATATGGATTTTAATACAATGATCCTGTCTTATGTATATTGTATTTAACTTTGTTCAATTATTATTGATAATATTTTGGAAACATTGGACAAATTGAGCAATTAGGTATAATGGCTTTTGCCATTGTTATATTTTTGTGATCTACATTGTAAGAAAGAGAACAATACCTACTAATTCAGGAGTCTCACAGACATCTATGGAGAATAAGTATGTTTCATTTCCTTCTTATAGAATGGTCTGTGTATATGCTAAAAATAATAAAAGCATACCTGATTAAATATAAGTTTTTCTTTTTGGAATATATTCCACTATTGGAAGTAGTGAAGCTACAATAATTCTTATATAAATGTCAAAATTATGTCATATTAAATGAGCATCAAATAGATGTATTTGTGTCCTGCCACTAGAGGGCAACATTGTATTATAGTTGAACTATGCAATCTCTAACAAATAGATTATATATATAAATTTTTTTTATTATTATTTATTTATAAGGCACACCATACATTACATCGAAGTACATAGCAGTCATGTATGAAAACAATATAATAGTTATTCTGTGGTATAGCAGCCAGACTATTGTTTACAAGTGTAAACACAGTAAGGCTAATAACAGCAGAAGTAAACAACAGTAACAGGAATTCAATAATTAAACGTTTAAATTATTTAATTTGAGTACACACCTTATCAGACCAAGAAATGAATATATAGAAAAACAGACATCAAGCTTTCCCACAGTACTTAGCCTGAGAGAAGAACAGGTGGATCCCTTAGACTATACCAAGAAGTGGAGCAGAAAGTAGTATACAAGTGACATTTTGTAGGTAAAGACAGAGTATCCCTATAACTCTTCCAGGTGGATAAAAATGTCTCCACTCGTGTCTCTTTCTGCAAAGTTGTCTCCAACCAATCCAATTTAAATATATAAATCAGTTTCCTTTGAAACAAAATATAAGGGGGGCGCTTCACGGTTCAGCCAGACATGAAGAATGGATATTCGAGCTGCTGATCTGATAGCTAATAATAATATTTTTCTACCTCCTTTAATTATTCGCTGCCCTTCTGGCAATATCCCCAGTACTACCAATTATGGGTCAAACCGGCTCATAGTTAACCAACTGCCTCATAGCATATGCACGAATCTCCAAACAAAATTTTCTGATGATGGGACATTGCCAGAGGCAATGATAGATGTCGGTTTCTGGTGCTTGACATCTGAGACATCTATGTGATGGGGATAGTTGCATTTGATATCTCCTTAGGGGTGATAAATACGTATAGTGTAATAAATTCAAAAACATCTCTACATATGAGCTCGCTGGCAGTATTTTGCAAGAGGACAAGAGACCCTAAAGTAGTTTATCCACAGTAAGCATTAGGAAAGCTATCTGCCATTTAACAAGACCTGACGTGGTGGGAGTGTAATCGATTATTTCTCTCAAATGAGTATAGTGCAAGGAGAGAGCTCTTCGTGTGGGGGTTGACTAAGTAGCAACAAACTGGGGATCTTTACCTGGTTTGGGCAGAAGTATGGTTATAGCTTCATAAAACGAGGGATCTCCTACCTGCCTAAATAGCACATTATATAACTCTACCAGGGCCGGGGTAATGTTGTGGCTAAGAAGTTTATAATAAGTGGCTGAAAACCCGTCAGTGCCTGGCGTTCTGTGTAAATGCAGATTTTTTTATAACAAATTTGATTTCTTCCTCAGTGACATCTCCCTCCAAACTCTCACACTGCTTAGGAGTCAGTTGAGGCAAGTTTGCCTCAGCTAGGATTCTAGATTGCAGAGATTCGTCGACCTCCCTACCCTCATACAGTTCAGCATAGTGTCTATGCAATTGCTGCATGATGTCCGCTGATCTTGTGCTAATACTATCATTATTCTGATTTTTGATGGCTGTGATGTAAGATCTCATTTTTCTATGTTTGGACATTGTTCTCAACAATCTACCCACCCTATTCCCCCATCTATAGTATTTTTGTTGAATATATTCGCAACTATGAACCACATGGCTGGAAAGGTGTTGATCAAAATCCCTGCGCGCTTGCTCATAAATATAATAATTTTCATCCGTTGGATCACTAACGTAGGCATTAAACGTATCTGCCATTATCCATCGTAATTGCTCCTTCACCTCTCTACACCTTTGACTTACATAGATAATTATGTATCCCCATAACACTACTTGTGTGTGTGCCAGAATAGCAGTTGTCCCAGTGTGCAAGGCTGTTGTCTAGAAATTCTTCCCAGCACCCATTTAAGTATAGTCGAAACTCTTCTGAGTTTGCTGGTATTCAGGGAAGCTCCAAATGTGATGATAATCTTGTGGAACTGGTCATTCAAAGGTGATGAATATTGGTGCACGGTCTAGAGACTATTATGTCATAAATGTTGGTTAGTGAAACATGGGACATAAGTGAATAAGCTATCAGCACAAATCAATACGGGAGAGGGTATGATGTACTGCCGAGCGAAATGTGAAGGATTTGTCTGTTGTGTTTAAAATCCTGCACGGATCAACCATCTGCAGAGCGGATTTCAGTGTTACAACAAGAGCGAAAGACTGAGGGGCAACCGACAGGGGTTTGTCAATAGCAGGGTCATTTACAGTATTAATATCCCCTCCTATAACCAGTGGGGTGTTGATACGTTGGTTTAACACTGTAACTAGATTTTCAAAAAACACCATTTTAAAATACTAGTAAAACATAGCAAAGGCAGAATAAATACGTTTTTAATATAATAATAATAATAATAATAATAATTCTGATAAAAAGTTTTTGTATGCCTTTTAATGTTAGGTTTGTCTTACAATACTGTACATCTTTTACCAAAATCTTACCAAAGTTTCTTCCAGACTGAATGAGGTTTTCATCTATGACTGAGCTCTAATCTCTCCACTATATCACTACTTGGTTGAATTAATGCTTTGGGGCAGGGGCAGTATCTTAGGATGATGTGACTTGGTTGTCTTGCTCTAAATAAAGAATCTAGTGTTCAGTGACTTTGAGGTTTTCACCAAAATGTTATACTTCTCCATTCTGTGTCTCACATGCGTAGTAGGTAATTTACGCAATCTATGTAAGAAGGAAACTCTGCACGGTTACATAAGGTAGCCCTATGGCATTCGTAAGTTTCATAAGGTACCTAACAACGTGGGCCGGGATAGGGCAGGAAGGGTGAGTTAGGTGAGTTAGATACTCACTGGTATCTGTGAATACTGTCCTATATGCCCAGTTTCTGAACTCTGTAATCTTCAGCGATTTTATAAGACAGTCTAACAATTTGGCATCAGATAAATAGCAGTCAGCAATGTCATAATAAAAACAAGCTTTTCAGGGCCTGAATCAGAGATCCGATATTAATAATAGTTCCGTGCGTATATTTAGGATCGGATTTTGCATCAACTGCGCATGCGTAGTAATAGTGCAACGCCATGTACGTTGAAGATAAGGCCTTAGGGTCGGACTTGTGAATCGGACGGGGAAGATTCCGACCCTAAGTGCGGCGTAAATATACGCAACTAAGGATTTGCATAGAAATGGGCGTTAAGGTCGGACGTGTGAAGCAGGCCGAGACTAATGCGACCCTAAGTGCGGCGGAAATATACGGACCTAAGGATTTGCATAGAAATGGGTGGGGGGGGGAGGCATTTAGAAGAGGGAAAGTGGGCACACTTACAGAGTTAGGGACCTAAATATATGCAACTAATACACATAGGGTCGGAAGTGAGTGCGGCCAGTTAGAGCAAGTCTATGGAGGTGAAAGTTTAGGTCCGGCCGGAAATTGCGACGGGAGTGACTGTTTATTCTGGTGGGTCTGTTCTGTTCCGACCTGCCACTTAGATGCGTATATTTGCGGCCCGATCGCCGACGGATCTCTGATTCAGGCCCATCTTTCACTAAGATTGAACATTTCATGTACTGTTTTCAGTAAAAAAAAAAAAAAGAAAATTTGCACATGAAAAAGGCCAAAATACTGACACTGCTTTTTGCATAGCATGAATAGCATGAGTTATATGTTGCAATATCTTTGTGCTTTTTTGTAAAATGAACATTTATATCAATTTATGCATGTAATGATTAGAAAGGTAACATATATGGGCCAGTATTGGTGATTAAGATGATTATGATATATGCAAATACAGACATACAATATATTACGTAATACTTTAGGGCAATATAGTAGGGGGATTGCAGAGTACAGTAATATTGGCATATTTTCTCGTTTTTCCGACTCCTCCATTTTATCTATTGAATCTTTCCTTTCTCCTCCACAAGGATTGAAAAAAAATGAATGAAACCTCAAATTCATTTGATTCCTTCCTGTGTTTTTCATACAGAGGACCTAATAAATGAGTAGGTTTGACAATTTACTGCCATAGCCTAAGGTAAAAATAGACAAAATCATATCACAAATAATTGAGAATGTCATTAAAATAAATAAAGGTCCTGCAGCACACAGTTTCAGCACCGCCGATCTAACCAATTTAAACATTTATTGAAAATGTGATTGATATTGATGATGCACCTGGGCTATTCATGTATATTAAACCTAAAGCACCTGGCTCAGAGAGAGAGAGAGAGAGAGAGAGAGAGGGAGAAACATTACAGGCTATTTTTTATTGCAGCACTGATGGTATCAGCATGGACATTCTATCCAGATTTCCTCCTAGTAAACAGATATTAAAAGGAAATATTTCAAAAGTTCATTTACTTGTCTACTGAATTACATTAAGCCAAAGCTTGACGAATACCAGGTTACCAAGGTTACTAGAAATTGGGACCTGGTGACCGAAATGTATATGTGTGTGTACATCTTTGTGCTGGGACTTAAAAAATAAATAAAAATGAAATGAAACATATTGTATAGCATTCCCTGCTTGTAACTGTATGTTAAAGTTAACTAATCCAACCAACGTTTCACCAAACACAATATGTCTTTGACCTAACTATAGATTTCAAAGCAGGAAACTGAATTATCAGTAGATATTGTGGTTTAAGTCTTGCATATTAAGTAATAAGATTTGCTATCAGAGTTTTCAAATAAATGAGGATAGAAACTTGTTATATTAATATCTATAAATCTTCACAATAATATTGGTTGGCCATTGACTGAATCTGTTATACATATATCTTGGGTTATAATTCATGTATTTTTTAAATTGAGAGTTCACCACCGGCAGAGGTCCCCAAGTCTTCAAAATAGGGGACCCTAAGTTGGGACTATGACAGTATTAGAGTTAGGACCACCAAAACAGAGAAGCCTTGTAAGTGGCTGGTGGCTTATCATATATCTGCAAATGTACAGTATGTAACAAATTTCTCTGACTTTTATTTTAAAGATAGAATGTCATGGTTAGTTACTGGTTAATTGCAAGAGTGCTGGGGTGTCTTTTGTATCTGTGTAAATTCCCCTTTTGTG
>WWET01001857.1:66145-78476 GCA_011038615.1 Limnodynastes dumerilii | reverse complement strand
AATGATTCTTGTAAACAGTTGCGCTTGGTAGGATAATATAAAAGACCAGAGTCTAATGAAACAAGCTCTTGTTGGACTCCATAATAATACAGTACTCCAGCAAACCGATGTTAATTGTAAAAAATGCACCAGAGGAGGATTAGATAAAACTGTAGATTACAGAGCAAATCAATAGGTCAAACCTGATCCAACGATGCAATGTCGGGCATACAACCACTCATGAAGATGTAACCACATCGGCTAAGTCCCGGCAAATAATTGTAGCCTCAGAGAGTAGGATCCAATTGATAACACGTGTTACTCTGCAAAAATCCTTGCAGCCTATTGATAATAAGAGCCAACGAGAGTAGTCTCCATAAATTGCGGTCAATGGAGGATAAAATGTCCTGCTTTGCAAGTGAACTCCTATTTGAACAGTCACTCGTTCACATGGGCGCACAGAACCGCACGGCTTCTTCCAGCCTCAATGTGTGGCAGTATGGATCAAGCCAAATAAGTCGACTGGAGAGTGAGGTAGTCACACCGGCAGAGGTAGATATGAATGTCCTTTGTGGAACGCTATACAGCAGTACTCATCATCATCATGTCTGCCCAGTACTCATTATCATCATGTCTGCCCAGTAATCATCATCATGGCTAAGTCCCGGCAAATAATTGTAGCCTCAGAGAGTAGGATCTAATTGATAACACGTGTTACTCTGCAAAAATCCTTGCAGCCTATTGATAATAAGAGCCAACGAGAGTAGTCTCAATGAATTGCGGTCAATGGAGGATAAAAAGTCCTGCTTTGCAAGTAAACTCCTATTTAAACAGTCACTCGTTCACATGGGCGGACAGCGCCGCACGGCTTCTTCCAGCCTCAATGTGTGGCAGTGTGGATCAAGCCAAATCAGTCGACTGGAGAGTAAGGTAGTCACACCGGCAGAGGTGGATATACATGTCCTTTGTGGAACGCTAAACAGCAGCCTTGACGCGTTTCATCTCGCACTTGAGATTTCCTCAGAAGGAGTAAAGTCTGTTTTGATCGTCCTGGCCTCTTTATGGATCAGACAATCAGGCTACACCTGACTGTTAACCCCTTTGGGCCAGACCGGGCTTTACCTGAACAAACAATTAATAAAAGTGACAGGAATATACCTATCTTTAGAAACAATTAATTATTTGTTAAAAAGAAGAAAGGTATTGGTAGACTTGCCTACCTATACTTAAATCAGGAGCCACTCAAAGTATATTACTCCACAACTTAATTAAGTACATATAATCAATACAAGAAATAAAACACAAAATAATGAACTCGAATAGCAATCAATGGAAATAACAATAAAAATAAGAATAAAAATAAATATAAATAAAAGAGACCCCTAACAATGGCATAAGGAAACCCCAACTACATAAGTTAAAAAATTATGATAGCTGGCTGATATATAATCATGTATATGGCAATAACCAATGAATATTATTCCAAATACAAATATTAATATTAATTAATATTAATTTGGCGTTGATGTTAGTGCACATTCTCCTGTCTAAATATACATAGCCCACGCACTCAATAGGAATTACAACACAATAAAAATGTGAAACATAAAAAAATGGATGGCATCCAATAGTTCCGTAATCCCAGCACTTTCACCACCTTAAGATGTCACAGAAGGGCGGGGCATCACCTCACAACATGATATCTAACCGAAATCAAGATCAATGTTTTCATTGAGGCCCTCCGGATACAACGTATTAAGCGTATGTATCCAGAATGCCTCTCTGACACAAAGAGTACGATACCTATCACCCCCTCTTTTTGTTGGTAGAATATGTTCTATACCAATGTTCATCAGATCTGAGATCCTACTGGCATGGTGGGAAACAAAGTGTCTTGCAACGCTGTGACTCTGAATGGCCTTGATAACATTACGTCTGTGTTCCAGAAAACGGAGTCGCAGCATGCGGGTAGTACGCCCCACATACTGGACTCCGCATGTGCAATATAGCATGTAGATCACATAATCCGTGTTGCAATTAATAAAATTCTTTATAGGAAAACGCTCCTTTGTAATAAAAGATGTAAAATGGGTAACTCTATGTCCAATAGAGTCACACGTTAGACACCTGGTCCCACCACACCTGAAGCATCCCTTAGTAGGGGGGGGTAGAGAAAATTTAGAATTCTAAAGCATATTTTCTTGTTTACTTAACTAAATGCAAAGGTCTTGACCATGCGTTCTTACACAAAGAAACATAATGGGGCTGATCCAGAGCTACGACGTTACACTGAGCGTTTTAATGCTCAGCGTAACATCGCTGCTCTGCCCCGACACTCCCCCTTGTTGGAGTGTATTTACACTCCCTTACATTGGCTGAACTCTACCCTAACTTCAGCCAGCGTAAGGGAGTGTAAATACGCTAGGACGGCGGCATTAGTAAGATAACGCCGCCCTCCCAGCTTGAATACCCTCCCTGCCCCCGCTTCCCTGCACTAACCTCAGCGTAGTAACGCCGGGGGATGCCCCCTCCAGCGTTGCTACGCTGAAGCTACGGATCTGCGATCGGGCGTTTCCATAGCTACCCCGGGCAACATCTGCCCGGCGCAAGCGCAGATTGGCTTTTTAGCCGATCTTACGCTTACGCCCGCCGTAGCTAGTACGGCGGGCGTAGTTCTGGTTCAGGGCCAATATCATTAATCGCATAATAAATAATATCATTGCTAATACAGCATGAAATGCTACACTATAAATCTAAACATGACAATAATACAATCTTCTTAAGCTAAGTATTACTATAATAGTCGAATAAGAACGCCTGTGAATAAAATATATCTTTAGAAACCTAAAACATATTTTATATAAACATACACATTGCACTCTTATGGATTTAGGACTGGAAACATAGATATAATATCGTGCATAAAGATGACCACGCACATGGTTCTCGTGTGGTTGTGTGTTCACGAATGTCGTTATGTGAGCACGCACCTAGCTTCACATGGTTGCGTATTCCCGCACAGGGTTATGTGTGCACGTTTCCCGCCGCAAGTGTCCTTTTGTTTTATTCACACACAAGGGGCTGGATCCAGAACTACGTCCGTCTTCCATAGACGGACGTAGTTCAATAAACAGTAGCTACTGCGCATGCGTAGTAGCTATTGTACGTAATCTGCGTATCGTTTCGATACGTAGATTGGATGGAAGGGGAATAGATGGTACTTTTAGACATATACATAATTGTCTCATTTTATATAACAAATGAAATCCACTTGGTAATAACCAACACAATTAATGTAATTTAGTAACTGAATGCTTTGTATTCACTTCAACATTACAAAATATCAAAGTGAAGTGAACTGCATGTTCTCCGAGTCTATTTTATTTTCCCATACGATACTGTATTTGAGAAAGAATATCACATTCCCTCTGACAGATAAACTTGATAGGAAAATCTTAACCTTGTTTACTCAGAGAAATGTGCTATATGCTGACATTATATGACATACTTTTTTACTCTCATGGTGTAGCTTTGTTGTATTTTGACAGGTGTGAGGACCACAAGGTCACGGTTCATCCTTCTGGGTCTGAAAGCTGCGAATTGTTTCTGACATCTGGCAAAAAGAGATGGTGTTTTTTCTTTTATTTTAAAAAGAAAATGTAATACCCAAAATACTTTAATGTGTACAATCACATAATGAAGCTCACAATTTGATTAATTAGCTCCTGCTCTTTTAATATCCATGTCTACAAACAAACAATGTTCCCCTCTGATTTAAACTTTTTAATTTATTGAAACAATTACAAGTTATTAGTTTATTAAGTCCGAAATTTTATAGGTAATTAGATGTGTTTACTACTGCAAATAACTGCACGGGGAAGCTGATAATACAGAGTCATGCTGCTTTCTCTCTTTCTTTTTTTTTATATGTATAGTTAACTAAACTACGTTTATTGTTGTAGCAGTTAATAATAATTTTGGTATTCTCACTACCACTTATTAATTTCCCTTGGCCCTCTGGCAATTTCCTCCAACAATCTATACTCCAAGAACATAACTCATAGTATTAATAAGCTCTGTGACAAATGGCCTGATCCAGACCTACTGGCGCCTTTCGTCTGACCGAGTTCTGTATGGCCCCATGCACACCCCCTGGCGGGCGTAAATCTGGACACTTACCTGTCCAGATTCCTACCCTAAAGTTTATGATCAGCGCTGATTGTAAAGGAGCTTCCCCCGCCTCATCACCTAATTTGCATGCTTATATCCGCCTTTACGGTGGAAGATACGGCATGTGTAAAGAGTGGAAAGCCCCCTTTTATGCCGCCGTATGAAGCCGCCGTCGCCCACAACCTTCAAAATGGAAAGTACGGCCAAGTCGGCTGTAGTTCTGAATACGGCCCAAAAGACCTTTAACTGATCAATAACCACACCAATAGAATGTAAAATGTATACTTTTCTGAAAATATTCCCGTGTAAGAGAGCTTTACACTCAAATTTTACCTGACTTTTGGTATTGGAGAGCAATGAATGGAAATATTTGGTAAATATGTAGCTTTAGTTTTGTTTTCATTTGGAGCAGTGGTCGAAGTGGAAACTTAGAAGTGGCGGTATACAAATGTTGAACTAATAGAAGAGAAAAGGGATTTAGTGCTTTTCAATAAAATCAGTGGGAGAAGTGCTGGTATGACATACCCCCGTATACCCCCTCACTTCCAGCCCTGATTTGGAGGTAAATGCATGCAACTTATAGGAAGAAAACTCAGATTCAATTATTAGCTTTGAAACTCTTTTACAATCTTTTTTTAAAGGTAGATTCATTTTTTTTTACTATATGTTTATTCAGTTTTTTTGTAATTTAGTTGTGAGCATCATATTTCTTATACTTTTTTTTTTTTAAACACTGATTATGTTGAATCTAATTGGAACACAACAGGGAGTGCATAATAAAGTTTAGAGGTTTTATGGATCTTATCCAAGTTTACTAGTAGGAAGACCCCCTTCCTACTTTCCTTGTTCTTTCCTAGTTAAGAGAGTAAAATATCCTATAATGACTCACATTATAGCCATGTTCTCTACTATAATTCGTTATTTAGCAAAGTGATGGTGAGGTTATGATGACACAAAATGAACCTCAACTCCAGGAGACATAATCCTTTGCCAAGTGCTTGCAATGATATGCCAGAAGCTTCTATAATTAAATGATTTAATATTATTCTCTGGTGTCTGATCACTAGCCTTCATTATTCTGTTTGTTCGTAGACATTTTTCTCTGTGACTTGGCTTATTATGCAATTTTAAGCCATTTCTGCTTGCACTGAACATTACCTTAATAATGGTGATGATTCCAATGCCTCAGTATTTCAGATTTACAACCATTTTACTGCTATGTTAAGGGAAAAAGTATGTAGATAGTACAGTGGGGACATTTTAAGAGCTCTCCGTGCTATCCAGACATCTGCCTCATCCCCATTTTAAGGGAGGATGTTGCAGAATTTTTAAGGTAGGATTCATGGGTCGTATGTTCATATGAGCAAGGGGAGTACAGAAGACTGGATTCAACAGGGATCTAGAATCAGATCCTCGCTACCTCTGTACTTGGAGCAGTGGCATCAGCAGTCTGGATCCGGCCCAATTATCTTTTTTTTTAGAATGTTCCACAAAGAGCCCACTTTTAAATGATAAGATAGTTCATACACTACAGACAATGCAAAAGAAGGTGAAACTTGAGCTTGGAGGGTGTGGTGAAAAGGCTGATCAGAGCGCTAACCCCAAATGACAGAAACTGCAAAACCTGTCAAAAAGGAATAATGAGCAAAGTGTTGTGGGAGCGCTAGAGGAGCTAAAAAATCAATAGTAATGTAAATAAATAAATAAAAATGTAGTATATGATATATACAATAAACAATGAGTAGCAAGGTAACACCCAATTAATGCAAAGCAGTAACTTAGTATAAATGCAGCTGAGAGCTCGTGGATGGTAATATAATAAAAAATTTAGCGTTTAAAAGATAAAGGGGTACAAGGACAACCAAGGATGGAAAGGTGAAAGTCCTCCCAATAAGTACTTTAGGTTCAAGATCTCGAACCTAAGGTAACCTATATTATCATCCACAAGCTCTCGGCTGCATTTATACTACATCATATACAACATTTTTATTTATTTATTTATATTACTATTGATGTTTCCAATTACGTATTAAAATTGTTACATTTTACTATATCCTGTCAAGCTTTTTTAGCTCCTCTAGCGCTCCCACAATACTTTGCTCATAATACATTACAAGTCAGAGTACAAAGTAGCATACAAAGTAGTATACAAAGTAGTGCAATACAAAAGTCTTCTGTAAATTGCTGATCACACTGTAGTATCTGCAGAGGTCAAAGGTAACCTATATTATCATCCACAAGCTCTCAGCTGCATTTATACTACATCATATACAACATTTTTATTTATTTATTTATATTACTATTGATGTTTCCAATTACGTATTAAAATTGTTACATTTTACTATATCCTGTTAAGCTTTTTTAGCTCCTCTAGCGCTCCCACAATACTTTGCTCATAATACATTACAGTAGTATACAAAGTAGTATACAAAGTAGTATACAAAGTAGTGCAATACAAAACTCTTCTGTAAATTGCTGATCACACTGTAGTATCTGCATAGGTCAGGAATGGAGCAGGACACCTTATTGCCAATGTAAAACAATAAGGAGAACTTGAAGGTAGAGACTTCTGCCTACAAGAGTATGCAATGTGTGAAGGGCATAGTAGTAGTCAATTAGGGAAAGCGTGTGTCACAAAAAGCAGTACTTATCTCAGTTGCTAGTGCTATTTATGGGTTTCCACAGTTGCCTGGGTTTCAAGTCTCACTCGCTGCAGCCTCCATCTTGCTCAGACCATGGGTTCCTGTTCCGTTTGGCCACATTCTAGTTCCAGAATACTTATTCCAGTGTGATCCTTGGACAGCACCATATTGGTCCCACCTGTGCCAGGACAAGTAGTATTCTTCTTGTTCCATCTGCCTCAATGCTCCTAACAACCTCTGCAGAGCCAGCTTCCTTGTTGCTCCAGTTACCTCTGAAGTTTAATCTGCAGACAACCTCCGTTACTCTGTCAATCCTGCTAGCCAGATTGTCTCCTTCATTAGCCGAGTCTGCTAATCAACCTCACCTACTAATCCTGTGGATTTCCAACTCCTAATCTCAATCTTCAAGAACCCCAGTTTCCAATACACTTTGCTCAGCGACCCAACACCAATGGACCTGAACCAGATAACAAATCCCCAGCGTCTGTTTCAATACTTGAAGAAATGTAGATAATAGTGGGAAGCAGTACAGGAGATTTCTTGATGGCAAAAGTATGAAGAGGTGATCTGTGGGGCAGAAAACAGCCATGATTGGCAGAACAGAATTTATAGAGGGAGTGTAGATGGACATAAGGTTGATGATCTCTACGGGGGACAGTTTAGCAGCTGGCAGAGAGTTCAGAATATTCTTATTGTTGTCCAATCATACTAAAAAACTGAAATTTACCAGACTTCTGTGATACCCATGAATATGTTATACTGATTGATTTTATTTGAATAAAAAAGCTATTGTCTATCTAGGCAGCTTGTTCAGTGTGCCTTTCACAGCACAATGTGCCCTTGAAGTCATATGCTAAAATATGTCTTTAATGGTTTCATTTATTTGCATTATTCCAAGCCTTTTTTCTTTCTCCTCTGAATGTTCTGTGCTAAAGAGAATACTGCACGAATGTCAGTTACAAGAGTGGATTCATGGTCTCCTTTGTTAGAAAGAACGGAAGATGATTCACTGATCACTTGAAGTATGCTCATTATTCTCTTTATCGAGGCATAGGTGTTTTCCAGAGCAACGTGCCTAGGAGCTCAGTATCATGTCCCTGATCCTATACTGTTCACTTTTCACACAGAATTGTTGGATGTGACTAATAATGAATTTCTCAATTTACGTTAAACTTACATATCAATTGCTGTGTAAGTAATGCTTACAGTATAAATGTCATATTTTGCTGATTTTTATTATTCAAAAACAAATAGATACAGTGGGCCTGATCCAGACCTACGCTGGTGTGCGTAGCGTATTATTGCCAAACGTACCACCGATGCAGGGCAATAGGCACTCCCCTTGCTTGTACCTCGTTTAGCATCCATACGCTCGGCAAACCCTACCCTAACTTTTGTGTTCGTTCCCGCGGCCGTCCGTACGTTCATTGCGTATAACCGACACTTAGCACGCCCATACTGTACAATTTAAATGGCTCCCCCCACCTACATTCCTTAACTCCAGCGTCCGTACTAACTTCGTATTATAAACACGCCCCATCGTCGGAAAAATACGGACGCCCGAATCGCCGCTACGAAAAGGTCTTTGGTACAACCGGAAGTTGTCACTATGCGCATGCGCAGTGCGTTTTTACTGCCGTTTTTACACTTACGATCAGCGTTAGCTCGCACACGAGCGTAGGTCTGGATCAGGCCCATTGTGAGCAATTGAGTTTAAGCATGCATACAATTTACCTTCTAGGGCCTGATTCATAGTGGAACATAGGCCAGATGTCTTGACATCACTGGCCATGCCCACAAACCAGCCACACCCAATTTCTTAGTCAGATGCACAAGTAAAACTGCTTGCAATGGCAGGTGTGGTAAAATCTGATCTGATTGGTGCACTTCCTATTTACTGGGCCCCTGATGTAACACTTATGATGTCAATGTCAATGTATCTGATCACGTTCCTTTCACGTTGGATTTTAGATTCCAATCCATAACCTTAAAAATGTTTTGGAGATTGGAATGTTTTTTATTTTGTCTTAATCTAGTTTTGAGTTAAGGCATTTGTTTTATATATGCAGATTGGATTTATGCTTCACTACAGATCAGTAGCTTTCATTTTATATAATCAAATAATTTCTATTTTAATCAGTAAAATTTTGATATTTATTTATTTATTTATGTACATGGTTTACCAGCATAATACATAATGTTTTACAATTTTAAACAATTAATTTTAACAACTGGATAATTGAAGAGTAATAGGGCTCGCAACCTTACAATCTAATTCATTTATAGTGTAGCACATCTTAAATTAAGACACCTCTATGGAATTATATCCTGACAAATTATGGGGTTATGACCTTTATTAAATGCTGTCCCAAATAACACAGAGCAGTGGCCTCCCAATTATGTTTCACACAGTTGTTTCAGAAAGTTTAAGAACCCCCGCAATTTAGCTTCATATCTGCATAAATATGTCTCTAAATATATTTAGTTACATATTGAAAAAAAGTCATTCAAATACACTAGATTTAATAAGACACAAATAGTGCCACAAAAAAATGGTTTAAATAACTAACAATTCTTTAATAGCCCAATGGTCAGGTTGTAGAATGGCACGAGGCTTTGGTATTCCTGAAGGGGATCTGTCTAGCTAGTTACTGTTAGTGTTTTTTAAATAATTTATAGTCGCAGGGATTGATCCAGAGCTGGTTTACCGGCTCTCCCATAATATACGAGAGACACCCAAAATTTGGGCACTTCTCCCGGTATCCCAGGAGAGCAGACAATTCTCCTGCAAGTCGCTCTCATTACTGCAGTCTCTAGTGTTACTAGGGATTGGGCTGGACTTCATGACGTGATAAATCATTAAGCCCGCTCCCATGCTGGCATCTCTGACATCTTCCGGAGATGAGAAGTAAAAAGTTGGCAATCCTGATCCAAACAGAGGTGCAAACCTGAACCCAGACAAGTCACATTGAATATTTGAGGGGAGCAAGTAATTCACTTAACACAAATACTGAACTGAACTCTATTTTATCAATCTAATTTAGAGTTGAGCTACAAAACTCATTCTCTTAGAGCAATTTAAATTTTGTTCCTCCTGCACTTCAACATTGTTCTTGCTAAGGTGCAGATTAGATCCTGTTTTTGCAGTTACATCCAACTCTGGATCAGCCCCTCAGCAAGCAGTCTTTTTATTACAAGCAAAGCAAGAATTACTGAGGTCATTGGGCCTGATCCAGCGCTACGAAAATTCGCGCGACGGGCGAATGCGAACGTACGCTCGTCGTATCAACCTACACGCCCCTAGCACTCCCATAGTAAAGTCCCTGCTTACGGCGGCTATACCCTACACTGGGTACGACCGTCGGCCGTACGAAAATTCGCACAAAATACGCTGAGAAAATACGCTTAGCACGCCCATACTGTACAATTTAAATGGCTATCCCCGCCTCCCTGTAGTAAAACGGGCGCCCAGCCGACCATCGTAAAAAAAATACGCCCAGCGAGCGGAAAATACGCTAACGATACGCCCGCTATTCGCTCATGACGCTCGGGCGACCGGAAGCTGTCATACTGGGCATGCGCATTGCGAATTTTTTGCCGAAAATTCGCATACGCTCGTCGTACGCTCGCTTGCGAGCGTTGCTCTGGATCAGGCCCATTGTGAGAAACTTGCTTTCTTAACAAGCAAAGCACCTTTCACATCAACACCATCATCATCAAAATCAGTAACTGCCAAATGCGACAAGCTAGCCTGTCACATCCACTTCCTCCTGTTATTTTTACCCTGGAAAGAATGTGCATTAAGTGATATTTAACAAAGGCCTCAGAGAGCCTGGCAGATCTGTAAGTGACATGATCTGTGTGAAGTAAGGAACAATAAAATCTGGGCCATGTCCAAAAAGAAGCCGTGAACTAATTGGTGTGTGTTTAGTCTATGCAGTTTTATATAAACATTGTCTTATGTTATAGTAAAATTGCTCTCATGGAAAAATAAAATTGACCCGTCTCAGCAATTGCTAGTCCAAGACTGGCCAACCTGTGGCTCTCTACTGTAGTTTTAATATACCTGGAGATCCACAGGTTGGCCAGGCCTGTGCTAGCTATTCATGGAACTGATCTAGACTTGGAGCCTGATTCAGTTGTCCATGCGACTTCCATGCACTCTTACAGAAGTCGCACAGAGATCTGTATGCCAGTCTGGAAGAGGGGTTCTACCTTAACTTCTCCTTATGGATCTGCTCTCTGCCCTGGCCCTTCATTACCATGCCAATCTCCACCTGTCTGGTGGGGATTAGGCATGCGGAAGTGAAGGACTGGCCCCTTCCACATATCTACTTCCGTACGGAAGGAGTTACAACTTGTGCGCATGCTCCGATGTTACTGTCAGGGGACTTACACAAGAGAATTAAATAAGTTCCCTTACGGACCTAAATCTGAATCAGGGCATTAAAGATTATAGGTAAAACAGGTATAAACAGTGGCTTAAATTCTTGCGGGGCGCCCGGAGGCTTACTATTGGTGCCCCCCACCCAGACATAATGACGTCACGTCCGTCAAGTTTATGTGAGGTAGGAGTAAGTGGACTCAGCAGAGAGGGGAGGTCTGTATGTAACCTCCCTCTACTTAAGTCCAGCTGCCCAGCCCTCTGTGGAGGACACAGAGACTCACCCTGGGGACAATGGACACAAGACTGCCAAAGAGGACAATGGAAAAATGCCCACCTCCGGGATAGCGCTCAGAGATCAGTGCTTACATTGCTTCCGGTACTTTCGCCACTGGGTATAAATGTAGACCAGTGCAAAACCAGGTTATACTACAAGATAAATCAACTTAAACTAACATAAAGTAGACACCTTCCAATTAAAATGGTTTCGCTCAAGTCTGCCCTTACACAAAAAGGATTTATTTATTTAATTATTTATTAAATGTTTTGATATAGTGCCAGCTGATTATGTAGCGCTTTACAGTTTTAACAGTATAGACAGGGTAGTAGCAAACAAACTGGGTGGTAAGAGGGCCCTGCTCACAGGCTTACACTCTATAGGACAGTGGGTTCGATACATAAGGGCAAGTGCTATATATCACACAATGGACCAGCCAGGGTGTATGACAAAAGTGATCAATGCTCTGTATGCTCCAGTCACACTGCAGTGTTAGTAGCAGAGATGAGGGAATTGTAGAACAGAGAGCGTGCGGGTTTGTGTTCGTAATGTGTTAAATTGTAGAAGTGGTTGATAATATGGTATTTAATGCTTAGGGTGGTTGTGGAATTTGATAAGCTTGTCTGAAGAGATGAGTTTTAAGGGAACGCTTGAAAGATTGTAGAGTAGTGGATAGTCTTAATGAGCGAGGAAGGCTATTCCAGAGAGTGGGTGCTGCCCGGGAGAAGTCTTGCAACCTTAAATCTGAGCATTTATGAGGTACAGAGGTGAGTTGTAGATCTTGTGATGATCTGAGAGAACGTGCTGGGATATATATGAGACAAGTGAGGAAATGTATGCAGGTGCAGTGTTGCTTATGGCTTTATAGGTTAGCAAGAG
>WWET01001857.1:53693-64866 GCA_011038615.1 Limnodynastes dumerilii | reverse complement strand
TATATATATATATATATATATATATATATATATATAATGGTTTTCAACAGCTATAATGGCTCGAGCAATCATTTGAATATAACAGAAGTGTGAGCTTTTGCTATGCTGCATTATATCACATTACTTTGTTGTATGCATTGCCACATACAGCTGCACAACAATCTATTTAAGAAAATGGAGGCAGCATACACATTTCGACTTTTTTTTTACATTCTCTTACAGTAAAACAAACATTGTTTTTCTTTTGATGTCACATGACTACCTGCCCATTAAAAAAATGTAAGTTGCATCCAATATGTCTGTTATACTGCCCACATACCCTAATAAGTTTTTCCCCACACCCATATCATGGGGTAGAGCCAGAACTAAGTACGCTAGTGTATTTACACTAGCCGCTGATGTAAAACGCTGTTTTGTATGTACTGCACACACGGCAGATGTTACTCAACGTAACTCAGAACATACGTATCAGGCTAGTAAGTGGCGAACAGCTTATCACGTATCTGCAGATATTTGTAACTAATTCTCTGATTTTTATTTTAAAGATAGAAGTTCAGTGTAACTACGTATGAAGGGACGTGCCAACCATGCGACACCCGTAATTACGCCTCAGAGGCTGGGTGAGACATTTAAATCATACAGTATGGGCGTGCTTAGGCAGGTACGTATGTGTAGCCTTTATGTACGTCACTACTTACGCTGTGTGAAGTTAAGGTAGGGTTTGGCTAGCGTAAAATGGCCAAAGTACGTATAAGCGAGGGGAGTGCCTAGTAAATACGCTACATCTTGAAATGTAATGGAGACGTAGCTCTGGATCTGGCCCCATCTGTGTAGATATTGGATTCATATTCCCTTACTCATTTCTGTTTTTAAAGGATCTTTCTACCCTTTCCACCCACCCAGGTGTTTCCACAATTACGGACCACCCTGTATATATACACATACACACACAAACAGCAAATGGAGGCGCTTAGAGATTTTGTAAATTGCTACATTTTATTCTTATGAGCAATGAAATAAAAAAAAAAAAATAAACACATATACGTATAGGCAAGTATATATAAATTAATCATGATTTAACCACAAATTTAGAAGATTATATGGCCATAACAAACTTCATATAATAAAAAACAAATAATTAGATAGAATTATACTGATTAGAATGTCACAAGATTGCATACAAATATAAAAAAATATGATTGGCTGACAAAGGACCGTGTTCATATTTAAGTAAGTGTGGAATCTCTGCGTATTTTTACCATCAGTTAAACTGCGCTTGCCCAGAACCCAAATATACGCACGGAATCCATGGCCGACTTATTCACATACACGGACGTCTGAGTTAGGGCTGATGCACACATCGGCACGTAATGAGTCCCGCATGCGTAGCTAGAGGGGCAAGATTCTTCATGCAAATGAGCTGCAAACAGGCTACTAATGTACAGTATGGGCGTTCCAATAGAGCTAGAACTGATTCACAAGTAGAGAAAACTAACAGACGCATGAAAAAAGTTAAGGTAGCCCATGACCACTCGTAAGTCGAGGAACCGTATTGTTTGGTGTGAGTCCAGGCGTCTTCTCTTACTTAGTTCAGCCCACACCTGCTGTGTGTTTTTAATCAATGAATGTGTAAATAGGCGGGGATAGCCATGTAAATGAGGGGTCAGGGGCGGGGGAAGCCCCAATACGACTAGTGGTAAAAGTTAATGTGGGAATCTGGACATGTAAGTGTCCAGATTCACTACCATCTGCAGAGAGTGCAGGGGGCGTGCACTCCCCGCTACATGTGCGTACCTACGGACCCCAGTATGCGCGTAAAGCGTGCGGGGGCCTGGATCTGGCCAAATTACCTTCAATTTTTATAACAAACACAATTCCATTTACATCTATATAACTATAGTGCTTGTTTATTTTTTTTCAATTATTCTTTTGTAAATGTTTTCATTATTTTCTGTGATCATTATTTTCATAACTTCATGCGGTATTTGTTTATGTTTTATGTAAAGTATGTCATGTTTATTTACATTTTTTGCTTTATATTTAATGGTTATTTTTTATTACAAATGTTAATGACAGTACTTGATGTTTTTACTTTGTACTCCCGACCCAGGGGGAGTGATTAATCAGTGTCTTTATTTCTCTGAATCAGCATTGCGGATTTTTCACGTGCGTATATTTAGGTAGGTTCGCAATTTTAACTATAAGTGAACACGGTCCAAATTGACTGAATAACACATAACAATACAAATATTAGAGGAACTAATAAAATTCATCCATAAATGTATACATAGATGTTAATCCTAATTCCGGAGAGCAGACTTTTAGCTGTGGAATGCAGCAATAGAAGCCTTATATGGTGGAGATGTATCAAGCTTTTAGCTATAAAACACAGGCACAATTCATTCACATAATGAATGCATAAATAAGTGATGGTAGTCTTTAGCTCTCAATTTATTGTAGCAAAATAGGTTTCTTATTGCAATGAAAACCACAGTGAGCAAGATGTTATAATCACAGCTTATTCATTAGCAGTCAGCTGTTGAATTTGATGAAAAACAGTCAGTATAAATGCCATATGGCTCAAAGTCCGAAATTGGAACTGGTAAACAAGCCGCATTGCCAGCTATATATGGCTGATAATGTAGCAGCCAAATGTGTAATAATCCATATTTATTATAATTTAAAGCAATATTATAGCTTTCTTGTGGCTCAAAGTCCAGAATAAGAAGCAGCAAATAGCCATACTGCCAGCTGCACACAGCCAATGAACTGCCATTGAGGCGATGGTAATAGTAAGTGTGCAGTATAGATGGAATAAGCAATGCACATAGTTAGCAGTTTCCTGATGACTTAGAAGTAAAATTAGTAGCCGCAGACAGGCACTGGGTTTTAGCTGTAAGATGATAGGTTTATATTGAAACAGCAGCCAAAAGCCGATAGCAAAAATTAGCATATACCCGTTTTTGTATCAAGAAAAACAGCTTCTATGCGTTTCTCCCAGGGGTTCCGTCAGGAAGCAAGAAAACTATGTTGACTGCATCCACATCATTGTTATTTAAATCCATGTATCTAAATTACCCCGGTGTCTCTAATTTGTAATTAGTCCAACTTGCCGTTTTGAACAGACCAAAGTATAAAAAATTAAACATAGAAATTAACATTTAAACAAAAAATGTACATTATCCCATATTAGTACTACCTAAACATTAAATCTATTTTAAATATATTAACCAATTATTAGCATAAAAAATATATAAACAATATATACATAATATACATAAATATATAATCAATGAAAAGTTCATTATAAGCAATACACTAAGCAAATCTGTAAGCACTTCCATTCCGCTGTTTGTTTTTCACTGTTTAGGGGTTGGTTACCCCTGGTAAGCTGCTGGCGGTTTGGTATTTTAGTTGATTGTTCCTGTCATAATTTGAGCGCTGATTTATTTTATGTACTTTTACATATACACACACATATTGTTCACAGAAAATTAACCATACTCTCCTTATTTAATACTACAGTAACTTACCCTTTCCTGCAGTTCACATAAATGAATTAGCTTCATCCATTCACTCCTAGTTCACACCATTAACTCCCAGTTTACACTCCATTAACTCATAGTATCCCCCTTTCGCTCCTTAGCGGGAAATCATCCCGTTTATTGGGCCACCCCTTGCTGGGAACGATAATCGTCCTAGTGTATGGCCAGCTTTAGATCTATAACACATCTTGATATTAAGAACATTGGGACGGATCCAGACCTACAGGCGCCTTACAGGTCGTTACGGCCGGCATCGTAGCGGGGAGTGCACGTCCCATGCACTCCCCTAACTGTTACGATCAGGTTTTTCGAGCTTACGGCCGCAACGCTGATCGTGAAGGGGCTTCCCACGCCCCACCCCTGATTAGCATGTCTAACATACGATACGTACGCCGGCTCTTACAGCTTCTTAAGAAGGTTGTGCACATGCGCACAACCTTCAAAACAGGGGACTTACATATAACATGTACGTAATTTCCCTGACGGCCAGCCCCTAATTAGCATGTCTATCTCCGCCTCCGAGATATGACATGCGTATTGGGGGAAAGCCCCCTTTTGTAACAGCCGGTGTACGTAACGCATGATACGTATGCCGGCCCTTACGGCGTCATAAGAAGGTTGTGCACATGCGCACAACCTTCAAAACAGGGGATTTATGTATGACATGTATGTAATTTCCCTGGCGGCCGTTGTTTAGGATCCGGCCCATTGTTTCCACCACCTTGTGGTGGATCATGTCAGGTAAAAGTAATGCATGTGTGGGTTTCCTGGATGAATTACCAGTTATCTTTTTATAATTGGGCCCAGATTTCCAAGTATAAATTTAGCTAGATCTTGGTGATGTAACTTACTGTTTCTATTTAGGCCATTTGTGAAAGTTAGATCTTTTGGGATATGCATTTGATAAATTGCATCCCAGCATGGTTCATTCCATTCAAGTAACATATTTGAGTAAAAAAAACCCCAGAGCTTAAGTTATATAACATGATATTCCCATCAAATATTGGCAACAGATTTGTGCATTTTAAATTTTACATAATGACCCAGATCCAGAACAACGCTTGTGAGCGAATTTACGCGTGGCGGAGACGTAAAATCGCCTTTTGGTAAGTACTGCGCATGTGCACCATAGAAAGTACGCTCAGTAGCGTAGCGTAATTGTGAACGTATGGGCCATTCACGTATGTGTCACGTAAATACTTAAGCGTGGGCGTGCCAATTTTACATGAGTCCAAAATACGTCTGAAATACGTTAAGTAGGCAGGGGTTTGTATTTAAAGTGTACAGTATGGGCGTGCTTAGCTGCGTAAATTCGTGTTGCCCATACGTACATGTGCGGATCACTGCGATTACGTTGCCAAAAGTTAAGGTAGGGTTTGGAAAGCGTATCTTAAACGTACGGCAAACGTAGTTCTGGATCTACCCCAATGCTCTTAAATATTATATTTGGATTCCAGTAACAAGTAAAATATGTGCTTCATACAAACTATATGTTATTAAGGTGCAATTTGTTTTAGTAGCTGTTATACTTTAGAACGATTTTACAGTTTTATGTTAAAATGTTGTTATATTTTATAACCTTAACATTGCAGTTATTTTAAGTTGTTTATTTTGGAAGCAAGAGATGATAATGTCTAAAATGCGTTGTTGGGCAAGGGTACAAAATTAACAATTGCTTTTGTTCTATAATTAAATAATTCATCAACTACAGTGTTGCTGATTTTGCTGGCTGCATGCCTTGTTTTGTTATTCACCTGTACTCTATACTAGTTTCCCAATTAAGTTATTTGAGTGAGAAAAGGCTTGTAAATATTTCAATGAGTATGGTCTTTTTGTTACCCTGGAAGAATTTTTCATTCCCCCCAAGTATTTTATATAGCTGGTTATTCTTCTAAGAGACCACAGAGAAATGCTGATCTGGTATAATAAACCCAATGTATACAAAACTCTACAATAAATATATTAACGTCACACATAATTGTGTAACTAGACAGCATGTTATTGCAATGTGCGTCTCTGTTAAAAACTACATACAATTTTACAGAGAAGCACCTGTCTCAGTGCTCAAGTTAGCCTCCATGCAGACATTTTTATATTTTTTGCAGGTATATAAATATATAGATAGATTAGTAAAGTTTCAATAAAGTGCATCAAGTAGAGAACAGGGACAAGGGCGAAGGGAATGCCGGAGTCAGTGTAGAATATAGATGTATGTGCACATGCCGTACGCGGCATGTAAACAAAACCCACGTGGACGCTGAGCCACGGTCGGGTGCGCGATCCACGTTCTGGCAGTCTCTCCTCATCTGATGTTTTCCCCGGTCCTGGGGAAACATCCTATCTGTTTTCTCCCGTTCTGGCTGCTGACCAATCAGTTATCAGCAGCCTCTATATGAATCCTTCTCCTCCTTCCCTCAGGCGCCGGTTATGGTATCTGCCTGTCAGTGCTGTGAACTGCTCTTGTTTGCCTAGTGCTCTTGCCTAGTGAATTCACCATTGATTGCCCTATTTCCTTGCCTTGTTCATGCCTGGTTATCCACTGTGAATCATTGCCCCTTTTCTCTCCCCTTAGTGTATTCACCTATTCCTCTGTATCATGCCTCTCCCCGTGTGCCTGTTTGTGTCACCCCCTCGGGGGTGCCACTGAGTGACTGTGTGTGTACAAGCCCTGGTCCATCTTGTCAATCCTGTGACTTCTCCTTCGTCCTCGTTTTGGTTTGGTGTTCAGTGTCTGTCGTAGGTCGGTCCCTTCCCACTTTCTTACCTCCGCCTTCCTCCACCTTCTGGTCTCCATCTTGGTTTCCCATTTCCTCTCCTACGAGTCTAGTTCTGGGGGTTGTGACCTGTTGGGGCACAGCCAATTCCATCCCCACCATCAGGGGCTCTGGTGAACACCACCTGATAACATAGACTCCGCGCCCCGAGAACCATTCTCATAACACTATTAAAGAAAGAAAGAGGTCAGATAATCCTAGTGAAGTTGGTTAGGAGTAGAGAGAGTAGTTGAAGGAGAAACAAGGAGCCCATCTTGTTCAGATAGGTGGACATCTTCTCTATGGAAGCCAAATGCCAAGTCCTGTTGAACATCTGTGAGGAAGAAGATGGGTTAGGGAACTTCCAGTGATTAGAAATTAAATGAATCAACATGCTGCATTTAGGATCTGAGTTATGCAACTTACCCCCCTAAAACCTCATGAGACAATAAAGTGCGGGGGTCTGTTCTTTCTGCGCATGCACCGAGAGCGTGCGGCATATGTGCAACAATTATATAGTATCGTTGGAACTTCTTCTATGAATGAAGCTCCGACGATGCTGAAGCTCTTATCGCAGAACATCGAGCGACTGCGCAAGGAAGGTGCATTTTAGTAATTCCATGTGCTGCGATGATAAGTGAGCGATCATGATCGTTCATCAGATTTACATGCTTCTGCGTAAATAGAGCCCCAAGCTTTGTCTTCTGTGTTTTGGACACGATCTTAGTCTGGTCCTCAGAGTTCTGTCGTGTCCAGTTCCTGTCTGCTCTTAGTCCTGGATCAGTTTTTCCCATCTTTGTCTGGTACTGGTTCTTGTCTGTGTTGGTTTCTGTGATGGTCCATTCCAGTTCTATCTCTTGTATTGTTTATTTGTGTTATGTCCAGTCCTGCCATGCTGTCTGACTAGCAAACCCTCCTCGCTAATCTGGGAGCTGCCACTGGAGGCTGCAACCGTTTGGGTGCCAGCCACCCCAGTCTAACCACCTCTTCAGGTTCTCTGTGCCCGGGTGTGCGGCAACCATAACAGTAGATCCAAGAGAGACAAATTGGAATTGTTACAAATTGGTTATTTGACTGTAATGTCTATATGTTATTCCCTAGCTATAGTTATCTGTTAACAGCTATATAAATATATGCTTCAAGTTTGCACCTGTGTCTTCCTTTGTGCCTAAAGGGGCCAATCCCAAAATGACATGGATCTGTGTTTTCTTTATATTTGTAACTACAGTGCATAGCGTATGTCTTGTGCTTATTTTTATTAGTCTTACTGCCTATTTGTGTCTATCATGATGACCTGCATATCTAGACCTCATTATATTGGGACCACTAGGATACGAAAATGTCTCTCCAGTATGTAACTGTTTTACCATGTATACAGCATCAGTGGCCAAGAATTGCTGGTAAGACTCTCAGTGATTCTCTGCACACTTGGACTGGTAGTCTTTGGGAGGGAAAATGAGCTCTGACCAGGCTACATGTTTTTACATTATTGTAGGTGTAACGTAAAATTCACATGTAATACTCTGTATGTCACGGATTAGAACAGGGTGTTTTCAAAGTGACAAAGTAAATATTCTTCTGTAGTAAAGACTGACAACAGTTTGGCTGGTCAAATTATTTCTTTACTGTTAGCATCCAATTGAATCTTGACTCTCCAAGAATAAAGTTCTTGTTCGCATTCGCATAATATATATATATGTATAACAACAGTAAGAAATCCCTTTTTCAAAGTTTAACAGGGAATTAGCATTGTAAAATATAGTCATGTATTTATTTTATTCTAGACAAATGAACATTTTCAATCAACTATAACCATGCCTTTACTTTACATTAATTATATAGTAAATTTTTACAATTACAATCAAGCAATTACTTTAGTTATCAGAACTGTTTTAACAATTACAATCATGTAATTATTTTAAATTAATTAATAAATAGTTTTCAAAATGCATAAACATGCATTTACTCTAAAGCAGGCTTAAAGAGAGTTTTAAACCATTATTCAGAGAATTAGCATTTTCATTTTATAAGTTTTGGATAGAAAACACAAAACTATCACAGCTCATAGATTAAAGAGAAAACCTATCAATTTCTTACTATTGTTACAATGTATCACAAACCCATTATGCATAAAAACCATAGAATTTTTTGCATGAGGAAAAGTAACAACTTAATTATACCCCGTTCAGATTACCATGAAAAAGCCAGGGTTTTCATGAAATTGCCGGCTTTCATGAAAACCCCGGCTTTTTCTGGCAATGTGAACGGTGTTTAAACAATTACAATCATGTAATTATTTTAAATTAATTAATAAATAGTTTTCAAAATGAAAAAACATACTTTTACTCTAAAGCAGGCTTAAAGAGAGTTTTAAACCATTATTCAGAGAATTAGCATTTTCATTTTATAAGTTTTGGATAGAAAACACAAAACTATCACAGCTCATAGATTAAAGAGACAACCTAACAATTTCTTGCTATTGTTACAATGTACCACAAACAATGCATAAAAACCATAGAATTTTTTGCATGAGGAAAAGTAACAACTTAATAAACAATTCAGTTAGAATAAAATCTACCAAACCATTAGTTTTATAAGAAATTTATCCAAAAAAGAGTTTGACTTCACTGTAATCTTCTATATTATACGTGCTGCCCACTTAATCTTAAAGCTTTCAGTGTCTTCCCACTCTTTCTTCAGCTCCTTCTTCCTACTTCACTCCGCCCCAACTCACTTTGCCAATATTAGCAACTGTCCCTTTTCCCAGCTGTTTCTGCCGCCAATCTACTTTTTCCCCTTCTAACACTTAAAATTGCTGTTCCCACTACTCTCCCCTAACAGTTCTCCCAGTTCACTTGAATAACACCCGAGCACCGCACAAATAGTGTTCTCCTGCCACCCGGCACTTTAGTGATGAGTCTTTCTTTCTCAGTACTTGGGACCTTATGGCAGTATCTTTAATCAGCATTCAGCACTTTAACAATAAATCCTGATACCTCGGCCCTCTCTCTTCTCTCCCAAACATGCACACCTCAACGATTCTCCTTAGTTTCTCTGTCACCTTAGCTCTACACCATTTCCATTTTACTTCCCCCAACTGCCACTTTTTTCCTCCAACTAACTGCCACTTCTAACAGACCTCCTTGTTTCTTCCTCTCACGCAAACTTTTTTTAGGGCTGCCTCACGCTACCTAGCATGTCCCTGTCAGTTGGTAGTTGCTTAGCAACCACCCGCATGCCGCCTCTGCAATCCTCCATTTCCCCTTTGCGCTAACTGCACCTAAGGCACCACAGCAGTCAGTGCATCACTCAGGATATCCCCCTCGTTTTGGGGTATTACATTGGAAGTCCCTTAACTGTAGTGTTGTTGTTGTGTGACTGACCTAATAGTCTTGTCTGTTTGTTTCAACTTCGTGATCAGGGGCTGGATGCTGCCTATAGCAACCAATCAGATTCTAGCTCTCACTTTTCTATTGCATTCTCAGTCAGCTAGAATTTGATTGGATGCTATGGGCAAAATCTCACCTTTTCCTTTTTTGCAGCAGAGTAAATATAGCCAACAATAGTTAAATAGTAAAATTGCAGCAATGTAGCAAATTTGCTGGTTTTCATAACTTTAGCAGTTATTTCTTATGTGGTGGGAACAGCATTAGTGAAGAAAAGTATGGAACAGATCTCCCTTACCACTAGAACTACTGTTATTTTTATTTAATGTAAATGTATTACTATATAATAAATGGTCTAATAGTGTCCATGATCAGGAAAGAGCCATGAAAGTACTCCCTTACAATCCAGTTACTTGGTGTTCTCTGGCAAATGCCAAATGTCCTGCACGGTGTTGGGCTGTAAGCACAACCCCCACCTGTGGACGTCGGGCCCTCATACCATCCTCATAGTGTCTGTTTCTGACCATTTGAGCAGACACATGCACATTTGTGGCCTGCTGGAGGTCATTTTGCAGGGCTCTGGCAGTACTCCTCCTGTTCTTCCTTGCACAAAGGCGGAGGTAGCGGTCCTGCTGCTGGGTTGTTGCCCTCCTGCTGCCTCCTCCACGTCTCCTGATGTACTGGCCTGTCTCCTGGTGGCGCCTCTATGCTCTGGACGCTACGCTGACAGACACAGCAAACCTTCTTGCCACAGCTCACATTATGTGCCATCCTGGATGAGCCACTTGTGTGGGTTGTAGACTCTGTCTCATGCTACCACTAAAGTAAAAGCACCGCTAGCATTCAAAAGTGACCAAAACATCAGCCAGAAAGCATAGGAACTGAGAAGTGGTCTGTGGTCAACACCTGCAGAACCATTCCTTTATTGGGGGTTTCTTGCTAATTGCCTATAATTTCCACCTGTTGTCTATTCAATTTGCACAACAGCATGTGAAATTGATTGTCAGTCAGTGTTGCTTCCTAAGTGGACAGTTTGATTATACAGAAGTGTGATTGACTTGTAGTTACATTGTGTTGTTTAAGTGTTCCCTTTATTTTTTTGAGCAGTGTATATATATATAAACCACCAGGTAGAACCCTTCATCGTATAGGTTACCACATCTCCTTTAAGTATTAACGGTTGGTGCGTTTGTTTCCCTTTTGCTTTGTATTTCCCTATATAGGGTACATAGTTTTCTAAATAAATTGTTATTGATACATTGTATTCATCTTGCTGTGCAGTATTGTGCATTAAGATAGATTAATGTAACATTGGGCCTGATCCAGACCTACGCCGATGCGCTGTGCTTACTAAAGCACAGCGTATCGGCGATCACTTTCCCCGACACTCCCCCTGTGCGGGCGTATGGCCCCTTCCTTACACAGGCTGAAGGCTACCCTAACTTCGCACAGGAGCGTATGGCCGCCTAGCTCCCTCCGCCCCCCTCTA
>WWET01001857.1:37503-52503 GCA_011038615.1 Limnodynastes dumerilii | reverse complement strand
GGCACAGTTATTGTCAAAGCTAGACCATCCTGCCATTGTCACGTTTCATGCAAGCTTCCTAGAAAACGCAAGTTTCTGCATCATCACAGAATATTGTGAGGTAAGGACCTTTATGGTTACATCGCATAAAATACCTAGAAATACAGAACTGCCTTTTATTTACAGTTGTGTGCTAATAATAGGCATATTCACATAACATACATTCCCGGTTTATTTTACTATATGTTACTCCAATTATACAACACGGAGACGGGTGTGGATTGCTGCTTAGAAAATCTGTCTTGTGACAAATTACTTTACGGCAGTGAGGTGCCGACTGCCGTCAGTTTTCAGCAGTCTTCCCTCAGAAAGGATGGCTCTCACAACCGTACCATTTTCGAACAGCGAAGTGGCAACCGGTAAGTTTTGTTAACCCTAACCATACCATACCTTTCCCTCAACCTAACCTTAACCCTCCTTTAACCTTAACCTTAACACTTCTCGCTTCGTAGTCTAAGCCTTACCTTCCTCTAATCTTAATTCTCTGCTTTCCAAAGCCTGACCCTCCCATAACCCCAATCTTAACCATTACCCTCTGCTCTCTGGAGCGTAACCCTAATCCTCCCATAACCCTAACCATTGTCGTCCTGCAGTCTAATCCTAAATCTCCCCTCTCCGGCACCTAAATCTAACGCTTCCTGTGCCAGAAAAGGTACCTTGTACAACATGGACCATTTGACATGGTACTGGTTCTAGAATGTAGATTTTCTTTTTTTAAATGCATTGGTGATTGGTGCAGCCAAAATTAAGCTTTTGGCTGCACCATTCTTAAATACTAGCAAATGTATCCCACGGAGACTAAACTATGGATCCATCATCATTTCTGTGAGTAAATCATTCATTTGTCATTTTTGGGTGGCTTTATGAGCGGTTGAAAACCCAATATTACAGTCAGACAGAGGAAACTGACTTTTGTTATGTCATCTTTCCTTTTTTCAGTTGTGCTTTCATTGGCCCAGATCCAGACCTACGTTTCCATTACGTTTCATTGCGTAGATTATTTTGTATGCACTCCCCTAGTCACTCCCCTTGATAGTATGTACTTTGAGCGTTTTGCGCTTCCCAAACCTTACCTTAACTTTTCAAAGCGTAACTACTGTTGTATGTAAAGTCCTCACGTATGTAAGTGCCTAAGCATGCCCATACTGCACGATTTCCGCCTCCGAAGCATAATTACGGGTGTCGTATTTTTGTCACACCACTTAGTTTGTAGTTACACTGTTGATACGTTGCTGGTATGTATGTTCAGAGTTACGTGGCGTAACATCTGCCATTGGCATGCGCAGTATATACTAATGGGCGATTCTACGTCAGCGGCTAGCGTAAAATCGCTCACGTACGTAGTTTAGGATCTGGCCCATTGGGCCTAATGACAGCATTTGATGGAGAGGTCAGTAAAGCAGTTTAATCTTTAAGATCTTACTATGCTCTTCTGAAGATATGAGTTGAGCATGTGTAGTAAAGATCATTGTGCCACACAAGGTTGTCAAGTGTTGCCTGGGCCACTGTTATGGAGGCATCTTTGTCACTGTGCCATAGAGGTACCATATAAGAAGCACATTTTATTATCCAGGATAGATGGCAACCAAATCAGCAATACATTTTTGTTGTCATATATTTCACTTTTTTTGTAAATATCATCATGTTTGATATAAACTTGAGCATTTTACAAAAAAACTCCCAATAATATAAAGAATCATTGCAGTTCATGATGCAATATAGAATTTGTAAGGTACACCAATCAGCAATATAACTAGGTTTGTTTAATAAGAAATATTTAGCTTTAGCTATGTCTGCACAGGAAGCAGGATGTATTGAAATAGTAATTGAGCTATTTTTGTAAACTGAAACTTTTTCTGTGATTTAATAAAATATTTGAATAAAATTATTAATAAAAATAGACCTATTTACTGAATGAAACAGTTGAGTGGAGTGACGGTGTCTGCGTCCTAGATTAGTATGCAGCTGCAGCAATCCCAAAAAAGATTCCTCACCCTACCTTTTAGAAGCAACACTTCTGCTGGTTCTGGTGTACAACCTGCATGAGTCAGAAAAGCGTTGACAAAAACGTGGGATATACATGCTGCGCACACTATGATATCTCCTTAGGACAGCACTTTCTACTTTAGATGACAATTCTTGTTAGGTATTATTAGAATAACAATTATTAGGTACTCTTAACTAAATACAAAAGGAATAGAGTTGCATTTAGTTAAGAGTACCTAATAATTGTTATCCTAAGTAAGAATCGTTGTCCTAAGGAAATATTATAGCTAGGAATTCATTTTAGAATACCTAACAAGAATTGTCATCTAAAGTAAAAAGTGCTGTCCTAAGGAGATATCATAGTGTGCGCAGAGTGTATATCCCACATTTTTGTCTACACTTTTCTGAATGATGTAAAACTATCTGCAGAACACAAACACCATTATTGTTATAAATAGGCATTTTATAGATATGGCAAACTTAAGATCATAAAATATAATGAAAGATACAGATCATGGGCCTGATTCAGAGATTAAAAATAAGTGAGGAAAGTTACTCCTGGGCAAAACCATGTTGATTTCAGGGGGAGCCAAGTAAATCGTATTCTTTGCATGCAGGGATATATCTTTGCTTTTGCTTACTGCACACAGACAGTGACCAGCTTTACTATTACACTTTTATTTAGACTTGGGCTGGGCAATATCACCTCTCAACTCTAATACTGTTTGAAACAGATGAAATTTGACTCCCCTGCAATCAACATGAGTAACTTTCTTCTCTTATTTTCATTTCCTTTCTTATTTATTTTAATCGGTGAAACAGGTCCCATAATAGTAACAGAGGTGTTACAACATATTTATATTACTGGGACGCTCAGTTCACTTGGTTATGCCACAAACCCTAGTACTTCCCTTGAAAGTCCTCTGCCCTTGGCACCTCTTTTGTGTTTGTGGGGGGAGGGGAGGAGTCTAACCCTTTGTCCCTTGTATTAAAACCCTCTAGTGACATAAGAACGGTTTCAGACTTATGTAAAAAGGGGATCTTTTTCTGCTCTCATGAAACCTTTCTGAAGGAAGGACAGGATGCGTACAACATGGTGTGGGTAAAAGACGAAAACATAAATGTGTTGAAAAAGATGGAAAACACAATGCAGTTGCCGGTCCGATCAGCTAATTTTTGATACTGAGACAGCCATCAGCTTAATCACATTTGTATCAGTGCTAAAATAGTAGGAATAAGGAATAGCCCTATTTCGACACGGTACCTGCCCCCAGTAGCAGGTACATTAGGGTTATGATGAGGTACATGGAGGGTTATGGTTAGGGGGTGTGGTTCCCCGCTGAGAACGGCCCTATTTGGAAAAGAGCTGTTCTCTCCCAGCCAGTTTTGAACTTGATCAGGCATAGCAATCGACCCCCGGATCAAGGAACACGCTCCGATAGGTAAATCCAAAAACTAACCCTAACCCTTCTCCTAATTCTGACTCTAACCCTACCCTTTCCTTTGTCACGGCTGCGGGAATTTGTGAATCCGCCACAGGATCCAAGAGCAGGAGTAAAGTGGAAATTAGCGAGTTTAATAAAAGGTTGTTTCATGGAATACAGAACAGATAGTAGTACTCAATAGACCAGTGCCGAATAAAGCCAGATGAGGAAATGTCTGACAGTAGTGCAGCTGAACCGGCTATGCCGGACTGGAGAAGATACACAAAAGTCAAATGGCAGTGAAATGATGGCTGGGCTATGCCGGAGTGCTGGCAAAGCTGGACTGGAGTGCTGGCGGAGCCAAACTGGAGTGCTGGCGGAGCCAGACTGGAATGCTGGCAGGACCGGACTGGAATGCTGGCAGGACCGGACTGGAATGTTGGCAGGACCGGACTGGAATGTTGGCAGGACCGGACTGGAATGCTGGCATGAACCGGACTGGAATGCTGGCACCAGGGTCAGGATCAGGCCAAGCTGATTAGCTGGATCAGGATCAGGACAAGCTGGATAGCTTGATCAGGATCAGGATCAGGACAAGCTGGATAGCTGGATCAGGATCAGGATCAGGACAAGCTGGATCAGGATCAGGATCAGGACAAGCTGGATAGCTGGATCAGGATCAGGACAAGCTGGATAGCTGGATCAGGAACAGGATCAGGACAAGCTGAATAGCTGGATCAGGATCAGGACAAGCTGGATAACTGGATCAGGATCAGGACACCAGATATAGCAGAACCAGCCACCTAGAGAAGACAAGTTGTTGGACTAGATGGCGCCCACGGACCGGAGCTCTTGCAGCGTTTGGCGCCAGAATGTACGTGGGACGCCGGCAGAGGATGCGGTGAGAGGAGCTGTTGAGTATTGGAGACTGTCACGATATTAGTGACAGTCTCCATGATCCTGGACCACGGGACCGTCGGGAGAGGGCTGCAGCCGGCCGGAGCAGGTAAGTGTGGTGCTTGCCACCTCAATGTGTGACAGTACCCCCTCCTTTACGGGTGGCCTCTGGACGCCCAATCGGAGTCTTGGCAGGATGTTTGGCAAGAAACTTTTTGACTAATCTGGGTGCACTGATGTCAGAGGCACGGATCCAGGCTCGTTCCTCAGGACCAAATCCCTTCCAGTCCACTAGGTATTCAAGATGGCCATGGCAGACTCGTGAATCTACAATCTCCTTGACTTTGAATTCATCTTCTTGAGCTCCAGCGATTCAAGAAGGTTTTCTCAAAGGTGCTGAAAACCTGTTGATCTCAAGCGGTTTGAGCAGGGACACATGAAAGGAGTTGGGGATTCGAAGATGAGAAGGAAGGTCCAACTTGTAGGCCACTGGATTGATGACCTTACTGATCCTGAAAGGGCCAAAAAACCTAGGAGTGAACTTCATGGAGGGTACCTTGAGGCGAAGGTTTTTGGAGGCCAGCCATACCTGGTCCCCTGGGTGTAGTGGGGGAATGGCACTTCTTTTGCGATCAGCGCAAATCTTGTACCTTTTGGAGGCTTTCAGAAGTGCAGCTCTCACCTTCTTCCAAGTTTTCCAAAGTTGTCTAAGAAGCGGGCACTGAAGCAGCTGGCAGCAGAGAGAAGGGTGGTACCCTAGGATGATATCCGTAAATCACCTTAAAGGGAGTGTTGTCCAGGGATTTGTGATAATGCAGATTGTGGAAGAATTCTGCCCATGGTAAGAGGGTCACCCAATCATCCTGAGACGAGGAGACGTACAGATGGATAAAGGTCTCAAGATCCTGGTTAACTCTTTCGGTCTGTCCGTTTGTCTGGGTGGTAGGCGGTGGAAGACTTCAAATTGATCTGAAGGCTTTTGCAGAGTGCTCACCAGAAACGAGCCGTGAACTGGACCCCTCTGTCTGATAAATCTCTTCTGGACATCCATGGAGACGGAAGATGTGAGAGATGAACAGTTGGGCTAGGACTGGTGCAGACGGAAGTCCTTTGAGTGGTATGAAATGGGCCATTTTAGAGAATCGGTCCACAACCACCCAAATGGTGTTGTACTGATTGCAAGCAGGTAAGTTAGTAACGAAGTCCATAGAAATATGGGTCCACGGAGCTTTGGGACCAGGCAGAGGCTGAAGAGTTCCTGAAGGTGCCTTCCATGAAGTTTTGTGCTGTGCACATTATGCGCAAGCCACCACATAAGCCTTGACGTCTTCACGGAGGGATGGCCACCAATAGCGTCGAGAGATGAATGCCAAGGTCTTGGTGATGCCAACATTCCCCAAGAACTTGGAGGCATGGGACCAGTGCAGGAGTTTCTTCCTAAGAGCGACAGGCACAAAGGTTTTACCGACAGGAACAGAGTGAGTGGTGGCAACTGAGACAGGATTCAAGATGAAGTGATTTTAATTCTCTTCAGAACTGTCCGGGGAGAATAGCCTTGATAGGGCATCCGCCTTGCGATTCCTACTTCCTGGGCGGAAGCGAAGCTGAAGATTGAAGCGTGCGAAGAAAAGAGACCACCGAGCTTGACGTGGATTGATACACTGAGCGGTCTTGAAGTAGAGAAGGTTCTTGTGGTCGGTGAAGACTGTAACAGGATGAGCTGCCCCTTCAAGTAGATACCACCATTCCTCCAGAGCAAGTTTAATGGCGAGAAGTTCTTTTTCTCCGATGGCATAGTTCCTTTCAGCCGGAAGGAACTTTCTGGAAAAAAAACTGCAGGGATGGATTTGGCTGTCGGAGAGTTTCTGTGACAAGACAGGTCCAGTTCCTTCAGAGGAAGCATCTACCTCCAAGAAGAAAGGTAGAGTGACGTCTGGTTGTCGGAGTACTGGGGCTGAAACAAAGGCCTCCTTCAACCACTGGAATGACTGCTGGCTCTCTACAGGCCATTTTGCAGTGTTGGAGCCTTTGCGGACAGTACCTCTTGTACCATGGAGCGATGGGTAGTCAGGTCCTGAGAGAAGATCAGAATGTCGTCCAAATAGACTACCACCGATTTGTTCAGAAGGTCTCGGAATATTTCATTGACGAAGCCCTGGAAGACAGCGGGGGCATTGCTTAGGCCAAAGGGCATCACTAGGTATTCATAATGACCATCCTGTGTGTTGAAGGCCGTCTTCTATTCGTCACCACTTCTGATTCTGATCAAACTGTACGCTCCTCTCAGGTCAAGTTTGGTAAATACAGTGCAGCCTTTAATATGATTAAACATTTCCGAGATCAACGGCAGGGGATATCGATTTTTGATCGTTATGTTGTTCAGGCTACGGTAGTCGATGCATGGACGAAGGCCTCTGTCCTTCTTCTTGACAAAAAAGAATCCTGCACCAATGGGAGAAGAAGAGGGGTGGATGAAGCCCCTGGCAAGATTGTTTTGGATATATTCCATCATAGCTTGGGTCTCAGGAAGTGATAACTGATATGTTCTCCCTCTGGGGGGCGTAGTACCAGGAAGAAGATCAATGGGACAGTCCCAAGGACGGTGAGGTGGTAAGGTCTCTGCAGATTGTTTACTGAAGACGTCTCGAAAGTCTTGATATTGAACAGGAATGTCAGGATTGGAGACAGGCTTGGCGTGGTGTTGTGGGACCACTTGAGACAGACAGTTCTGGAAACACTTTTCTCCCCAACAAATAATTTGAGACCAGTCTATGTGGGGGTTATGTGTTTGGAGCCAGGGTAACCCCAGAATGATGGGAACACTGGCTGATGAGAGAACTAAAAACTGGATGGTCTCCTTGTGAAGAATTCCTATCCGGAATTTGATAGGAGCCATTCGGTGGGTAATAGTTCCACCGGGAATTCGACTGCCATCTACTGCCGTGAGGTAGGTTGGTGTGGCGATCTCAGTGAGAATCCCAAGTTTTTCAATGGTGTGGTTACAAATAAGATTTTCAGCGGCCCCTAAATCAAGGAGGGCGGGCAAAGGTGTTTCCGTGGAGTTAATGATGAGGGTCACAGGTAACTTACACTCTCTAGAGGTGGAGGATTGTAAAGGTACTCCTAACTTTACCTTCTCCGTGGTGGTTAGGATTGGCCGTTTCCCCTGATATAGCTGGATCAGGATCAGGACAAGCTGGATAGCTGGATCAGGATCAGGACAAGCTGGATAGCTGGATCAGGACAAGCTGGATAACTGGATCAGGATCAGGGCACCAGATATAGCAAAACCAGGCACCTAGAGAAGACATGCTGGATAGCTGGATCAGGATCAGGACAAGCTGGAAATTGGATCAGGATCAGGGCACCAGATATAGCAGAACCAGGCACCTAGAGAAGACTATTTGTTCTGTCAATGATGGTAAAAACACTCCTTTATCAGGTGATTTGAAAGATTATTGTTAAAAAAAATGTAGAGTGCATGGACCTTGAGGTTATGCTGCTAGAAGGGAAAGGTTAAGGTTAGGCTAAGGTATAGGGAGGGTTAGGGTTTGGGAAGGGTTAATGTACCTGTCGCCTTTGCAGTTTTCCATTATCCTCTGTTTCACTGTTGTTGCCATTTCACTGTTGTAATTTGGTTTATTGCAAATCAAATGATCTAACTGGAAAACCTCCATATTAAACCATATTAAACCATATTAAATGTATGAAAAGCCAGAAACCATATTCAATGTATTGAAACTGTTCTACAAAAGCCAGATATACACACACATTGCCATATACACACTGGAGTCACACAAGAACACCCGTATTCACACAAATCTACTGAATCTAATTTTTCAATCTTTTTCAGCTTTTCGACCCATTTAATGTGGTTTACAGCGTTTCAATTTTTTTCAGTATGTGTACTATGTTTTTTCCTCTTTCCATATGGCACTTGTGACAACATGGGGGGAGGGGTATGGAGATAGTACTATGAGGGCCAGTCAAGCACCCTCATAGAATCATTCAGACTTTTTTAGGTTTTAAGAAGTTGTAAGGTAGGGGTCCGGTAGCAAATGTCCGTGTAAGCATGAGGATTGGTCTCCTCTTGCCTGCACGGAAGGCTGCGGTGGTGTTTGGAGCTCTGAGCACAGTGGCATTGGAAGTCTTGATCTGGCTCATAAACACAATAAAACATAATAATACAGGGTCGTATTCACAGATTCGTGTGTATAAAGTATGCAAATATATGCACATACGTGGCAAGGAAACACCCATGACACTCCCCTCACACAGGTTTCGGTGACTTACGTATCCATAGGGCAACCGTACTCTACATGTGTAGTTATGTGCGTATTTTCCTTCCTTACGTGCGTACATGACAAACTGCGCCCATATGAGTCCATTTAAATGCCTGCCCCCCCACCCACTTTCACTAAACTACGCACATACTGAAGACAATCCCGCCCCTCCGTACGTATGTCACAAAGTCCTATTTACAAATCCGTGCGTAATGGACTTCCGTGCCTAAATCCTACGTAGCTTACATAAAAAAAGTCACTACACATGCGCAGTTCAACCGTGCATAAAAATACGCACTGGAAAAGTAGCAAAATTGTAAGTGTGAATCTGGTTCACATACATGAATGATTATGAGAAGGGCCAGTGCTGCGGACACCCTAAGCATGGTTCAGAGTCTCCCTCATTGGTCCATGGACACCTCAGTACTACACTACACTCAGCAAGCAACGTGTGATTGCTGGTGTAAATGTCTCACCGCTGTCTCTCCTCTCACAAGGACCTCAGTGCCTGACTCCCTCCTGCTCTGTATTTGCTCTCTCGATGCTCCACTCACTGACTCATTTCCTGCACTTCCCACTGGGCTTTATGCGCTCTGCTACGATCACTCCTCCTAGTTCAGTTACACATTTGAACCACAATTGCCATATTTTCCAAAAGAAAAATATTTCTCAATAAAAATGGAAGCATCTGTATTTATTGATTGATAAATTGTCAGTTAATAAATACTTTCAGTATTTTTTGTGAAGACTGTGAATGGGAGATCTGCTGACTTGTTCATTATTATAGAATAGAAAAAAGTAGGTGACACTGCAGATGATTAACAAGAGACCAAAGTGTATTTTTATTTCTGTCTCCATTATTGAAGTCACCTTGTCTTAGATAACTGCCAATCTTTTTTTACATCTTTGGCTCCATGATGCCGTCTATATAGGCCACAATGCAGGTAAATCATGGTTGCCTACTTTTGCAAATGAATATCAGGGAGATTGTGAGAGCACTATCAAGGCACTGCACCAAAGGGGTGTGTCCTGTATCGCCAAAGAGGTGTGTCCTGTGAATAGCTCCACCCATAGGTGTATTTAGCACTGCCGGGCAAGCTATTTTACAATAAAAATGGCAGTATCAGTATTTATTGATTATTGATTATTAAATTGTCATTGAATACTTTCAGTACTATCTTTATAGAAAAGATAAAAGTGACACTGCAGCTGAGTCTTTCATTACATCTTGGCCTCCATGAAATTGGCCATCTCCATAGACCTCAATGGATGAAATTAGAATCAGGGAGATTACCAAACACTTCAGGGAGTCAGGAAGATTACCCAATCTTCAGGGAGTCTCCCTGATATTCAGGGAGAGTTGGCAACTATGAGGTAAATAGGACAAAAGGACTGTCCTAGAATATCCGTGAGACTTACGAAATTTGGGTATTTCTCCCGGTATCCAGGGAGAGCCGGCAAATCTTCCACATCAGAGGCCCCATGTCCATATCTATTGTAATCCCTAGAGTTACTAGGAATGACCCGCCCACCCCTTGGAACACACGAGATTGCAGTAGTGATTGACAGGCAGTGGGGCTTAATGATGCAATTTGCATAAATCGTGTAATTAAGCCCCACCCCCACAATGGAATCTATTCCTCCCCTCTGATATCTCCCGGAGGGAAGAAATTAAAAATCTGCAACCCTGAAATTCTGTTATCATACCACAATGATTTCTGTCACTGAATCCGCATCAAGGAGATTAGCAAACACTTAAGGAAATGAGGGAGATCACCCACTCTTCCGGAAGTCTCCATGATATTCATGGACATATGGCAACTATGAACTGATCTCTAAACTCTGCTTCACCATTGTCTCCATAGCAACCTACTGTCAGGCTTGCAGAGCACAGTGCATCCTTCCTACACTTGTGTTTGGCTACATTAGTATGTTTAGGTAGCAAGAATTCTTAGCTCAGTCTTCATCCATATACTTGTTTTCTTATTGCCCCCATAACAATTAATTTACCAGTGTTTCATATACACATGCTCCTTTGCTACATGTTACCTGCATCTGAAATAGTGATAAAAAAAAACCCTGAATGTAGCTTTTCTCATAAAAAAAAAAAGAACTAGGGGTGCAGATCTTTACGTAATCTTTCAGTAATTAGAATTAAAATATATCAATATAAAATATACAGAATATTAGATACAATAAATCTAAAAATTAGATTCCTATAACAACTGTAACATTATATGTAATAAATGTCAATTATGTCTAATAATATAATCTGCAATACATGGGCATGCTTTCACTTATAGTACAATAGGCAGCTGCATGCCAAGGCTGAATTGCTTGCTGTGGCAGCCATTTTTTTTTGTGTGCTCTTTACAACTTTCTATAACAGTTACCTTTCAGATGCTGATAGGAAAGCTTCTGTAACATAAGCTATCAGAAAGTCACAATAAATAGCAGAAATTATGTTTTAAAATGAGATTACTAGGAGAGTTACATAAACAATCATCCTAAGAATTGCCATCCTTAGGATTGAAATTCATCAATCTGGCTTAAAAATAAGCATAAATAGAAATGAATTTAGATGGCACTAATGGTAATCTAATCAAAAATACAAAACCATAACCTAACCATGGGAAATTAGTGTTTTAGTCATATTACTGGATTTACATTTCCCCAAAGAACTTTTATTTTCTCCAAATAATGTTTAAGTTTACTTAGAATTGTACAGGATACTAAATGAGTTTATGCTGGAAAAAGTTAAACAAAAGATATTTATAAATACAAGTATTTTTTACATTCCACAAATACTAATCAACTTATTTTGTGTGTTATACTCATTTATTAGACTTACAGCATCAACTATAATGCCATGAGTGAACTATATTTCTTCATGAAGGCTATCTAGTATCAAGGATTCCACAAGTGAATAGGTTTCCTCAGGCATAAATTGAGGTTGAACAAATCAAACAGCTGAGCGGTTTAGAATAGCATTTAACAACATTGAAGTAGCAAGCTAAAGCACTGCAGACAAGGCTGATTTAGTGCCTGTATTTATCTTTATGTTCTTTGATGCTTCTCAGGGAACAAAAGCTGGCTATATAGATGTACACTGATTATTGTGTATCTCTTAAAACAACACTTCAAGATGTAGTAAGACTACAACTTCATCTGTTCTTTCTATGCAGCTTCCCCAATAAACTTGCTAAATAATTTTAAACTGTACCCATTGTTTTTAATTTAATTTAATCATCACTTTAAGCTCTCTTCTACAGTATATATAAACCATATTGTTCTCTTACCTAATCCTTTAAGAGGTAGTCACTCAAGCATTTATTCAATTCTGTTTTGTTTTGCAGGTTTTGAGGTCTATTTTAAAAGAATTAGAATGTAGTAAATACAAATAAAATATCTGCTCTTTATTTCTCCTCTCGCTTTGCTTTCTATCAATTAGTAAAACCACAGCACCAGAGGAATCACTGATATCTCCTGTGCTGTGCCCAGCTTCTCCAAACCCGCTGTCTGTTGGAGGACAGTTGGGTAGTTACTTTCAGCTGAGCCTTTCCAACTTTCTCTCTAACTTGATCTCCAGAGACCTTTTAAAAAATCCCATTGATGCTTACCTTCCAGAAATTGCTGGCAATGACCTTGTGTGCAAGTTCTAGCTACTCTGTTCTGCATATGAAGGCAGGAAATCAGATCTTCACCCTGGATTGCAGCACAAGTAAATTGAAACAGAACAGCATTGCTGCGACCAGTGACAAACCTGCATGCAACGTTACTTCACTGTTTAAGTACTAAAGAGATCATAGGACCGGATTATTTTCCCTCCTAAGCAGGGCTATGCCCTTCCTCCGTATCGCATGTAGTGAAACTAGTATACGAGGTATGTCTATAAAATAACGAGATTGTGATCCCGCCTAGTAAACAAAGCAGTCAGAACCGGTTATAACTGCATACGTAGTGACCTTGAACATGTGGCAGAATGGGTTCCAGAAGGCACAACTGTTACCAGCATTATTATAAGGAAGTTTTGAAAAAGCTGAGAGAAAGAGTCAGAAAGAAATGGCCGCAACTGTGGAAAAATGGTTTCATTCTTCACCAAGACAATGCGCCTGTTCACACAGCACTTTCTGTGACCAACAATTACATTACTACACTTGCACATCCTCAATATTCGCCCTATTTAGCACCTTGTGACTTTTATCTTTTCACAAACGTTAAATCAGTGCTTAAAGGGACACATTTTGAGTCAGTTGAAGAAAACGGCAGATATGTTGAAAGAACAGACAGAAATTGATTTGCTCCATGCCTTCGACCAGTGGAAAACAAGACTACAGCAATCTATTAGTGCAAATGGGGAGTATATTGAAGGGGACAAGCATTACATTTGTAATACCAATAAATAAAAGTGAGTTATTTAATCAGTCTACTTATTTAATAGACATACCTCGTATTCTTGGACAATCCTGACCTTCTGACAGTTGGAGAGTGACCAGTGTCCCTGAAACCTAATACTTGTTGTCATTTATTGTACTATCCTGTTGTATATATATTGTACTTTGATAATGTCCTCTAAACAATAAAAATGTCTGCTCTCAGTGCAAACTTCCCTGAAAAATGTTTTTTTTCCACTCCCTCCACCATGATAAGGTAGACATTACTTTTGTCCATCACAAGCTGATTCCCACCTCCAACTTAAAAACAGAAATTTCCCTACGGACTTCTACAATAATTACTCCGCTGGAAAATCAACAAATGTGTTCTGAGAGGTAATGCTATACAGTTGGGGTCCTTTCTTAAATAACAAAAGTAAGCCCAAAGAGAAAAGTTACTCCAAATTATCAGAATCCTTGATATTACTCATAAAGATTTCCCTGGACCAACACTTTTTGGAGGTGCTTGCAGAGGCTAAACTTTCACCATTATGGCTACTTAACGACAAACATAAATGGGGTCTTCGAAAGTGAAAAAGGCGTTATTAACTTAATGGAAACAGCTCGGGGAAAATGCGAGAGCATTACGTGTGCAAAGGGCACAATCCTACATACGTAAAATGAAAGCTAAAATAGGTATCGTAGTTCACACGACCCTAGACATAGCAAAGGCCTACCAAGAGTACTATCAGACCATTTATAATAACTCCCCATCTCTTTCTACAGATGGACTTCGATCATACTTGGAGCACTCTAACTACCCCTCCCTCCCTGTTAGTGAGGCCCTTAATATACCCTTCTTTCAACTTGATATAGGAGCTGCCCTCAAATTTTCTGGTAAACCTGGCCCTGATGGGTTTCCGATCACTTACTATTAAATTTAACGCGATTTCTGGTCTAAACTGTTTCTCCTCCCAATCGTTGATGACACATATCCCAATGATTCCCAAAGAAGGGAAGGATCCCTCCATGTGCTCCAGCTATAGACTAATCTCTCAGCACAATGTGAACTTTAACACTCTTTGAAAAGCCTTTAGCCAATCGACCACACCTTCTCGTTGACCTTATTCATGATAATCAAGTGGGATTTGTCTTTGGATCTGAATCCTTTGATAACACTGCTAAAGCCATTAATTTAATATACCACACATCAGATTGCAAATATTCCAACTATTCTGCTGCCTTCATATGCAGAGAAGGCCTTTGACAGATTGGATTGGTTGTTCAAGAAGGGATTATTGACAAATGTGGAATTGGGCCCAAATTATCAAAGCCCTCTCTACCTACCCATTAGCGAGGCTTAAAACTAATGGTAGTTTATCAGACTATTTCCAAATATTGAAAGGAACTTGCTGCCCTCTTTCCATTCTAATCTTTGTGCTCTGTATAGAGGCACTGACCAGAACCATCAGACTTAAAACAGACATCACTGGTGGGAAAAAAGAATGCAAGGAATACTAAATGGCCTGTTTGCAGTTGGCGTCCTCAACCCACAACTTTCCTTTCCCCTTACTGCAGGAGTTTGACACTTTTAACCACTTATCCAGTTTTAATATTAATCATGACAAGTCCATTGCTATGCCACTACAGGTTCCTCAAACCACACTAGTGGGACTATAATCCTCCTTTACCTTCAAATGGAACAGGCCTTCATTAAACTAGGAGAGACTTTGTCCTCAAATGTTGGTACTTAGGGCCGGATCCTCAACTACGGCCGTCTTCCACTCACAGACGTAATTTGACAAAACGTAGCTACTATGCATGCGTAGTAACTATTGTACGTAATCTATGTATCGTTTCGTTACGTAGATTGCGTATATGCGGTCTTTAAGACTGGAGGCACATAATGGAGAATACTGAGGGGGGCTGGAGGCACATAATGTTGAATACTGAGGGGGGCTGGAGGCACATAATGGGGAATAGTGTGGGGGAGGCTGG